>SJYA01000665.1:74752-98611 GCA_006410615.1 Neotragus moschatus
CCTCCCTACCCCCTCCCTCCCACATCATCCCTCCGGATCATCCCCGCACATCAGTCCCAAGCCTTCTGCAATGAACCTAGACCGGCGATTCGTTTCACTTATAATATCATACATGCTACAATGCCACGCTCCCAAATCCTCCCACCCTCTCTCTCTCCCACAGAGTCCAAAAGGCTGTTCTACAAATCTGTGTCTCTCTTGCTGTCTCGCGTACAGGTTTAACACTGCCATCTTTCTAAATTCCATGATATGGCATTTTAAAATGGTATAGCACGGGCTAGGCAGACTTATTCTATAATAGGCCAGGTAACAAGTATCTTAGGTTTTGTAGCCTATAAGGTTTCTCTCTCAAATATGCAACACTGCTACCATAGCACAAAAGCAGGTATAAACTGTATAAAAGTAAGTGGGCATGGCTGTGTTCCAATAAAATTTTATTTACAGAGGGCTGGTTTTGGCTTGGGATCCATAGTTTGTGATCCCTAGTGTAGAATTTGAAATAGGACCACAGTTTTGGGGACATATCTTAAATGCTAAAATGAACATTATTTCTTGTCTCTAGATATACTTTTCCATATATGAAAATGACATGATTATAAATACTAAATGTATTCATATTCAAGTCAATTCACGACTTTAGTGCTTTCAAGGGACCACAATTATGCAATTTGGTGATGTAATTTGGCAATGAAAATATAATGCTATTCTGATAAATGCTAGTGAAATATAATGGTATTTTAAGGAAGCATGATTCTTGGTGATAATAGCTCCCATGAGCAACACCACCACCTCTCCTGTGATACAGCTGCACAGGTGGTTGCCCAACAATCTCTCAACTCAAGAGAGATTAAATACATAGCAGAGGGTACCTGCTTACTTGAGATGCAGCTATTTTCTCTTGTAGTGATATACTACCTACCTCCCTGATTTCTTGACTTTTGAGACCAACTAGATTCTTTGCCATGGTTCTGAGATGTCTGTTATTTCATCTTTATGCATTTGATCTTTAGCCCTGGACATGGCCCTGTCCTTTGCTGTGATGGGTTCTCTGGTATGCCCTAGCTACTCACTTTAGGTATATAAAAAGTATAAAGAGGAAACCAAAAGTTGCATAATTTCATCATTCAGAGATAACAACCTTAACATTCTGGTATATTTCTTACAGTACTGATATTTTAATGTATCATATAATCTTAACAATACACTGTACATAGAATTTTATATTCAATTGTGGCCACTAAACATTTTATTGTAAGCCTTTTCTCATTCTATAAAATATTTTCCCAAATCATGGTTTTATTTGCATAATAGCCTGGTTGCATGCCTGTACTTTATGCTTACTGTATCTTTATATACTTAGTTTACATTTATATAGAAGGATATTGTAATATTAAGGCCCATGAACCTGATTCCTGTCCCCAGGGATATGTCTCATACACTTGCCCTACCAATGACTTTTCAGCTGTGGTCCCATATATCCAGCCATGCCATTACCTGAAACCAACTGTGTGACAGCTACTGAGAGCACTGCCTAAGGTTTCCAATATTCAGAGCCTGGTTAAATTAAGATCAGCCTCACTTCTCTGCACCTTAACTCCTCTGTCTTATCTTATACATCATTTGTACTCCCCCCCCTTTTTCTATCTTAAAAAGACAGTGGATATATTGCCTAGGCTAACCTTATGCTTGTACTCTTAATTATATCCTCTCATGCTTTGGGAATTTCTTCCTCTCATTTTCCACATACTAGCTTCTTGTTCCTCTGCCTATAGGGGGAAATGAAGTTTTCCCCTATCCTAAAAATTATGAACAAAACCAAATATCTTCTTTGATTTTGCTACCAGTTGAGTTGTTCTCCATCTTCCTTCTTTTTCTTCTCCATCTGATCTTAATATATAAGTCCGCATTCACTGCCTCTATTCTCACAATCCTCTCATTCTTTGGTCTTGTATCTGTCCTATTTATGCCAATAGTTCCACCAAAGATGTACTAGAGTTTTCCAGATATCACATCAATTGGTACTCTGACTCTTCAATTACAGAAGCCTCTACAATATTTGACATTAGGGCTACTTCCTTCATCAAACATTTTATTCACTGCCATACAAGACATGATGATCTTTTGCTTTTCATCCTCCACTTTGAACCTTCTGTCACTGCCAATTTCTTTGGATCGTTTTTCTCCCCCTGGATCTCGGTATGGGCCCTCTCCATGTTGTTATTCTTGGTCCTTTCCCATTTATGTGTTTTATCTCCTGGAAAAACTCAAGCATCCAGATGGTTTCAATTTTCATCTCTATTTGGGTGAATTCCAAACCTGTATTTCTGTTAGTATTCAGTGTCTACTATCTATCAAACACTTCCTCCTATTTATCTCATTGATAGCTCAATCTGACAGTTAATAATCTCTCTACTCATTTCTTCACTTCAGATGTCTTCCCATTTTCCCCTATTCTAAGTAATCTTTTTTTTCTACCAGAGTCTTATTTTTACCTATCTTAAGGAACAGAGAACTTTAAAATGTATTTTATATCTTCTCTCCTTTCCTAAATTGATTATAAATTATGGAAACTATGAAGGTGGGAAACATATCCTAAAGTAACATTATATCCTCCATATTGCAAATACCCTCTATCTTGATACTACCCATTTCAGTGTGACTCATTTTATCATTATATATTAAGATCCTTAGCTGTAACATGCAGAATTCTTTTTCCAGAAGTGGGGGAGAATGTTATTAGCTTTCGGGATCTAACATTATAAATGTTAGAAAAGAATAATATTATCAACAGTATTAAATTACATTAATAGTACTAATTATAATTAAACTAGTTTGGGTTTAACCTTAAAAATTTTGTTATAAATATTTAACATCAGAATATCTAAAGTTGAGAAAAACATAATTTTTCTGTTTAAAATGACTGAAGAGTTTGAGAATGCCAAAAAAGCCTGTTTTTGATGTGTTGCATTTATGATCCCCGCTCTGTTTTTACAAGTTCAAAGAGATATGAGAATGTTCTGTTTAATAAAGACACAAGTTATTACTGAAACAGTATTGAAAACTTTACCTGCAATATGCTTTTTTGGTGGTTCTGCATGATAAAAGTCAATAATACACTTACAAATTTGAATCCTCAATTCAGAATTTTGTATTTTCATTAAGTCACCTGTCAGAAACATGAATGAATACTGTTTAATAACAATGACATATGTTTATTTACGGAGAAGGCAATGGCAACCCACTCCAGTAATCTTGCCTGGAAAATCTCATGGATGGAGGAGCCTGGTAGGCTGCAGTCCATGAGGTCGCTAAGAGGCGGACACGACTAAGCGACTTCACTTTCACTTCTCACTTTCATGCACTGGAGAAGGAAATGGCAACCCACTCCAGTGTTCTTGCCTGGAGAATCCTGGGGATGGGGGAGCCTGGTAGGCTGCCGTCTGTGGGGTCACACAGAGTCAGACACGACTGAAGCGACTTAGCGGCAGCAGCAGCAACAGCATGTTTATTTACAGTTTTAAGCATCAAGTATTAGAAACATGATTATTAAAATATCATCATCAGAGATTCAAACTGGATCATGTAATTTTAAATACATACACATATACACACAAACACAAAACACCCAATCTATTCTTGTACCACTTGGGCAACAGTCAACTCAGCCTTTCCTTCCTAAGAAGAAAAGAATGGTTATTAGCAGCTAGAACAAGATTGCCTAAGATTAAATCCTGCTTGACCACTCAGTTCAGTTCAGTTGCTCAGTTGTGTCTAAATCCTTGTGACCCCATGAATCACAGCAGGACAGGCCTTCCCGTCCATCACCAACACCCAGAGTTTACGCAAACTCATGTCCATCAAGTCAGTGATGCCATCCAGCCATCTCATTCTCTGTTGTTCCCTTCTCCTCCTGACCCCAATCCCTCCCAGCATCAGAGTCTTTTCCAATGAGTCAACTCTTCGCATGAGGTGGCCAAAGTACTGGAGCTTCAGCTTTAACATCATTCCTTCCAAAGAAATCCCAGGGCCGATCTCCTTCAGAATGGACTGGTTGGATCTCCTTGCAGTCCAAGGAACTCTCAAGAGTCTTCTCCAACACCATAGTTCAAAAGCATCAATTCTTCGGCGCTCAGCTTTCTTCATAGTCCAGCTCTCACATCCATACATGACCACTGGAAATACCATAGCCTTGACTAGACGGACCATTGTTGGCAAAGTAATGTCTCTACTTTTGAATATACTGTCTAGGTTGGTCATAACTTTCCTTCCAAGGAGTAAGTGTCTTTTAATTTCATGGCTGCAATCACCATCTACAGTGATTTTGGAGCCCCCCAAAATAAAGTCTGACACTGTTTCCACTGTTTCCCCATCTATTTGCCAGGAAGTGATGGGACCGGATACCATGATCTTCGTTTTCTGAATGTTGAGCTTTAAGCCAACTTTTTCACTCTCCTCTTTCACTTTCATCAAGAGGCTTTTTAGTTCCTCTTCACTTTCTGCCATAAGAGTGGTGTCATCTGCATATCTGAGGTTATTGATCTTTCTCCCGGCAATCTTGATTCCAACTTGTGTTTCTTCCAGTCCAGCATTTCTCATGATGTACTCTGCATAGAAGTTAAATAAGCAGGACGACAATATACAGCCTTGACGTACCCCTCTTCCTATTTGGAACCAGTCTGTAGTTCCATGTCCAGTTCTAACTGTTGCTTCCTGACCTGCATGCAGGTTTCTCAAGAGGCAGGTCAGGTGGTCTGGTATTCCCATCTCTTTCAGAATTTTCCACAGTTTCTTGCGATCCACACAGTCAAAGGCTTTGGCATAGTCAATAAGGCAGAAATAGATTTTTTCTGGAACTCTCTTGCTTTTTTGATGATTCAAGGGATGTTGGCAATTTGATCTCTGGTTCCTCTGCCTTTTCTAAAACCAGCTTGAACATCTGGAAGTTCACGGTTCACGTATTGCTAAAGCCTGGCTTGGAGAATTTTGAGCATTACTTTACTAGCATGTGAGATGACTGTAATTGTGCGGTAGTTTGAGCATTCTTTGGCATTGCCTTTCTTTGGGATTGGAATGAACACTGACCTTTTCCAGTCCTGTGGCCACTGTTGAGTTTTCCCAATTTGCTGGCATATTGAGTGCAGCACTTTCACAGCATCATCTTTTAGGATTTGGAATAGCTCAACTGGAATTCCATCACCTCCGCTAGCTTTGTTCGTAGTGATGCTTTCTAAGGCCCACTTGACTTCACATTCCAGGATGTCTGGCTCTAGGTGAATGATCACACCATTGTGATTATCTTGGCCGTGACGATCTTTTTTGTACAATTCTTCTGTATATTCCTGCCACCTTTTCTTAATATCTTCTGCTTCTGTTAGGTCCATACCATTTCTGTCCTTCATCGAGCCCATCTTTGCAGGAAATGTTCCCTTGAAGAGATCTCTAGTCTTTCCCATTCTGTTGTTTGCCTCTATTTCTTTGCATTGATTGCTGAGGAAGGCTTTCTTATCTCTTCTTTCTATTCTCTGGAACTCTGCATTCAGATGCTTATATCTTTCTTTTTCTCCTTTGCTTTTTGCTTCTCTTTTCACAGCTATTTGTAAGGCTTCCCCAGACAGCCATTTTGGTTTTTTGCATTTTTTTCCCATGGGGATTGTCTTGATCCCTGTCTCCTGTACAATGTCACGAACCTCATTCCCTAGTTCATCAGGCACTGTGTCTATCAGATCTAGTCCCTTAAATCTATTTCTCACTTCTACTGTATAGCCATAAGGGATTTGATTTAGGTCATACCTGAATGGTATAGTGGTTTTCCCTACTTTCTTCAGTTTCAGTCTGAATTTATCAAACACTATGGCTCCTTGAATCAGCCCCTGATACATGATATCATGCTCCCAAAACAAATCCTAAATTAAATTTATACTTATTAATTTAGTTTTTGTTTGTATAGTAGAAATAAAAGAAATACAAATTAAAAATAAGTATTTACTGAATATTTATGTTCCTAACATTATATTCCATATTGAAAGATGACAGAAACTAGTTAAGTACTAGTATCATTTAAAATTTTTAACATAGACACTAACACTTTTATGTCTAAATAAAGTTTCATAGTCTTCATCTGTAGATACTTTGGGAGAAATTATTGTGGCCTACAGTGGATGAAGAAGGAAATTAGAATAAACATGGGGAGTTAGATAAAACGACCTTAAGGAACAGGCAGTTTGGAAACTAATGGGAAACTAATTCTGTGAATCTCTATCATCAATAGAAATTTACAGTGAGAAGCCAACCAACCTGGAAGAGGATATGATAGTATTAACAGATTTGGTTGATAACATTAAAAACAACTCTGTTTCCCTTATTACTTTATAATATGTATTTGTATAATAACTACATAGCCCTTTCTTACTGTGTCAGTCTGCTGTTTGTTGAATGCCTGCCCACAGAGCATGTTATTGCCTCATTTGAGGGCAATATGAACTCTTAGCCAAAAAAATGAACTCCTTTCACTGATTACTTATAATAAGTACTGCTGTTCTGTCCTTTATTAATTGCTGGAAACATGAGTTGAAACTAAAACAATTGTAATACAAAGTTTTGAAAAAAGGATTTCCATTTTTACTAATAATTCCCAGTTTCTACTTGTGCTATTTATAAAAATGAATTATATTACTTTTTCTCCTAAATAATAGATATTTTTCCACTTAACAGCAGGATTCTGGAAGCACGAAGGAAAAAGTTGATACTCTGCCCTGAGATTGTAAAACAGGAAACCATGAAAGATGATCTGAACTTACAGGAACTAAAATGATAGTGAAACAGACAAGAAACCTTAGCATTTCCCATAAACTTGGTTTGGCTAGTTCTGTTGGAAAACTTTAGTTGTTCCTGTTGCCTAATTTGTTTCAAAATATAGTGAGTTTTCAACCATAAAGGAGAGTCCAAAAAATTAAGAGAATAATCTTGAGCCTGTCTTTTTCCCCCCCCAGTGTTAGTTTCTGCAGATAGAGTCTCCTAAAGCTAGGTTGTCTCCTTCATGCTCCCCTCCTCCTGTCCACTTGCTTACCCACTCACTGACTACCCTCAGAGATAAACATTATGCAAGACCTAATGCAAAACACAAATCTTCAAGGGACATCTAATTATCTCTTTCCCTCAGAGAATCCAAGCAGATCTTTTTCCATCCTGAAGCTGATACTCCTGACTGTAGTTGTTCTGCAGGTGCCCAGAAGGCATGGATCATTTTCAGAATCCCACTGATCATTTTCAGATTCTCTTAGGGATTATACTTGGAGGACTTCGCCAGAGCAAATGCAATCCAGTTTGAAGTATAGGCTAAAGCCAATTCAGAAGTTGTTTAGATATGACTGAAAAAGAATCTTCCCTATCCTCTATCCCTGCAACAATAACTTGAACATAAAATTATTTCCAGCAGGACAAAGACTGCCTAGAAACACTATCTTCCAGTCTGTCAATAAACTGAGGGGGCAGAGCTTAGCTGAAACTTTTCTAACCAAAGGATACATTATTAGAGGCAATAGATTACTGACTATCTACCTAGGGAGGAAAACTCTGAGCCCTTTTCTCAGGCTAACTCATTTAATTCTCACAGCAATCTTTAAAGTAGTAACTATTTCTATACCAATTTATGGATGAGAAAGCTGAGACACAAGTTTATACAGGTAGTAGGATGGCAGAAAGTGAAGAGGAACTAAAAAGCCTCTTGATGAAAGTGAAAGTGGAGAGTAAAAAAGTTGGCTTAAAGCTCAACATTCAGCACTCTAAGATCATGGCATCTGGTCCCATCACTTCATGGGAAATAGATGGGGAAACAGTGGAAATAGTGTCAGACTTTATTTTTGGGGGTTCCGAAATCACTGCAGATGGTGACTGCAGCCATGAAATTAAAAGACGCTTACTCCTTGGAAGGAAAGTTATGACCCAAAAGCAGGGACATTAGTTTGCCAACAAAGGTCCATCTAGTCGAGGCTATGGTTTTTCCAGTGGTCATGTATGGATGTGAGAGTTGGACTGTGAAGAAAGCTGAGCGCCAAAGAATTGATGCTTTTGAACTGTGGTGTTGGAGAAGACTCTTGAAAGTCCCTTGAATTGCAAGGAGATCCAACCAGTCCATTCTCCAATACTTTGGCCACCTCATATGAAGAGGTGACTCATTGGAAAAGACTCTGATGCTGGGAGGGATTGGGGGCAGGAGGAGAAGGGGACGACAGAGGATGAGATGGCTGGATGGCATCACTGACTCGATGGTCATGAGTTTGAGTGAAGTCCGGNTTGAACTGTGGTGTTGGAGAAGACTCTTGAAAGTCCCTTGAATTGCAAGGAGATCCAACCAGTCCATTCTCCAATACTTTGGCCACCTCATATGAAGAGGTGACTCATTGGAAAAGACTCTGATGCTGGGAGGGATTGGGGGCAGGAGGAGAAGGGGACGACAGAGGATGAGATGGCTGGATGGCATCACTGACTCGATGGTCATGAGTTTGAGTGAAGTCCGGGAGTTGGTGATGGACAGGGAGGCCTTACGTGCTGCGATTCATGGGGTCGCAAAGAGTCGGACATGACTGAGCAACTGAACTGAAGTGTTTGATCTCATTTCTATTATTTTCTTTCTCTAGAAAATTGAGTGATAAGCCGAATATAAACACTTGCCTGTGATTTTAAAAATATTTTTGTATATAAAATACAGGCATCTTTACGTATATTAAAGTTCCCAATATTCCAGCATTTTATGATTTTAAATTATTTAATAAATAATTGGGCCCTCAATCATTCCTGCAATCAATTAGATTCAAGCAGTTTTTAGAGTTCAAAGATGGAAATATTTCTGTGATTACTGAGAGGAACATGTAGTTCTGATTTACACACAAAAAAATTTTAAACATTTCAACAAACTAAATACATAACATCAAGACATATAAGCACAAAGAAGTATCTGCCAGTCTTTATAATAAAGAAACAAAAAATCCTGTTGGTATCATGAAACACCTGAGTGGAAGATAATACAAAAAATATCACCAAGCACACTATGATTAATCTCCAACCAGAAAACAAGAAAGGAGAAGGAGTATTCTTAGTGAAACTTAGTGAAAGAGATATTTCCTTCTTGTCAGTGGTCCAATCATCTTAACTCACCCAGAAGTCCAATTGAATTAGCAGTATCTTCAGCATATGTTATTTCATCAGATGCTTTCTTTTTCAAAAATGGCAAGCTTCAATAAGAATGAAGAATATATGAGTTATGTTTAATGAAGTCCTTCACTGACACATCATTTGCAAAATAGAGGAAAACTTCTCTTCTAAAGATTAAAATGAGGATAAATATCCTGTTTCTTTATTCCTGGAGAATTAACTACCAAAAAAAATTGTTTTTCTAACCAACTGGCCAAAATAAAATAAAACAAAATAAAATTGGTTTATAAAAATGAAGAGAGATGGACATAAAAGGCAAGAGTTAAGAAAGCCATCTTGTAATACTACATAAATACAAAACTTAAGAATCCTCTTTCCTCTCTAAGGGTAGGATAATACTATCAAAATTAGGAGTACAGTAGAAAAGCTGATACAAATCACAGGTCTAGTTTTACCTGTAGCGTAAAGGCTGTTTAGGGGAATTTTTCTTGAAATTTTGAAACTCTAGTTAATATATCAATGGTGTATATTTTCTTAAGGGTTAGTGACTTTTTCCTTCTTAATTGGATTAGTTACCATCCACAAAATAACAAGTATACTTGTTCTAAAGAATTCAATTTAACAAAGATTAATTATATTAGAATCCTATTTCACAACTAATATAACCAAAGTTATTTGAAAATAATTTATTTATTCACAAATCAGAAAAGACAGGGCACTTGAACCTAAGTCATTAATCTGTCAGAGCAGAGATAAAAGTCACTTCTTAAATAAAAAATATCAACTATTTTAGTACTTCAGGAGTTCAAAATTTGAAATTTATATGCTATTTAAAGATATTTAATATATCTTATATATAGTACTTTTAAATCATATTTTTCAAGAAAAATTAACCAAGTGGTTGAAAAACAGCACTGGGAACATCACATATGGATATATATATATATATATATATATATAGGCCAATTAGAATTAAAAGATATTTCAAAGTTAAGCTATGAAAAGGAAAATTTTATAAATGTCACCAAGGTTCATTTCTAGTATTTCTAGGTGTCATTTCTAGAATTTTTCATTCGAAGTAATTTATTACTTGACACCCAGCTCATTGTTGAATCTCTAAAGTGAAAAACTCTAAAATGAATTCTTCTTGTCATATTTTTTTCCTTTTATTACCAAAGAAAACAACCTAAAGGATAAAGCTTCAGAAGAGTTTCCCACCAAATAGGTTATGAAAAAAGTAAGCATTATGCTTCTGATGCACTGAGGAAATGAATTACTTAGAGGCCAAAACAGAAGGGCTTGATTTTACTTTTTAAATTTTCAGTGTTTTTATATCCCCAAAATGACCTTAGAAGGGAATCAAGTGAGGGTATGGTGTGGAAAAGTGCACGATAAAAGGAGAAATTAGGAAATCTTACAAAGAGAATGTGGACAATTATGAACTATGAAAGTAAGTGAAGAGTGCATTTCTAAAGATTTCTCATATTATGCAATGAAACATTCAGTTACAGCTCTCCTAGAGAACCAATTCTTGGTGGAGTGCTCTAGGAACACTGATACTGAAAGTAATGCTTGTGAACACGGTATTCTAAGATTGCATGGCCTCAAACTCTGAAACTATTTTACATAAATTATCTCACATCAATATAAAAATAATTTCCAATTACTATATTACAGTTCCTTGAGAACATCAGAGCAATAATTTATTTATTTTCCATGGTCTCTATTAAAACGGCATGGTAAGGACATTCGATAAATTATTTTCAATCATTTGTTCAGATATCAAAAAACTTAAATGAACTTAGTAACAAAATTGTAAATATTACTGCTACTAAATCTAAAAGTGAGAGATATACTTCCTATGTATAAATACTAATATTTATAACTAAAAGAAACTCACTTTTTAAAGTTAAATTGGTAGACAGGTTTAGACGGTTCAATTGTCAAAAAGTTTATCTCTTTTTAAAGAAATTTGCTCTACTGTATTATATTGAAAACTGGGAATATGTATTTTAGTATACATCTTGATTAGCAACTATATGGCTGTTCCCCCAAATGGTTGCTGAAACAATAGTACACAGGATGGAATACATAAATTTTATAATTCTGATCTCTAATTTACATTTTGAAAAATAATCCCCCAAATAATTTGGTGATAAATCCTTCTTTATTCAAATTTGGAAGATCAAATAAAACATTTTGACTCTCATATCTTTGAGAGTCAAATATTTTAAAGAGATAGAAAAAAACTAGACAGAAATTAGTATTATCCATAAATTTTCTCAAGGATTCTCTAAAAATACTATAACTTCTTATTTACATCTCACATTTTTCATTCACTTGGGGTAACTTATTATGAGAAAACATTTTAATATACTTGCGGTTTAAGTTCTTGTGGCCAGCAATCTCAGATTACAGTAGAATGGACTACCTTTGAGATATCAGCTGCTGGAATCAAGTGATCAAGTGAAGCTTCCTGAGTTCTATATTGCTTTGCTACACCATACAGCATAATGTCTTTGTAAGATAAAACATAAAATACTGCATGCGTGCTAATATAAAATAAAGTTTAAAAACTTACCCACATAATTTTATGATATTATATGCAGGTTCTATAAAATGGGGCTGTGTTTTAATTTTTTCTGCACACAGATTAAGAATTTTAAATATCTGTGCTAAATCCCTTAAGGGCTTTAATATTTTTAGTTAAGAAATAAAATTAAGATTTTTATTAACATATTCTTTACAGTATTTCTATCAAGAAAATCTATAGAACTCCATCTATTTTGTTAAACATGATTGACTCTATTTTAATTACACTAATTTTGAAGTGTAAAGAGAAAAACAGAACTTTTTTTTTAAGGAATATTATTTAATTTTTGTCTCAGTAACCTCTTATTCAAAATATTTTTTCTCTTCTCACCACATCTTTAGAATCTGATTACCAACTACTACATCACTTACTCAGTTGAGCAATAACTTATTATTGGCAATAAGTAATAACACTTTGAAAAAAAATAACTTAATGGCTCAATTATATCCTTCATCTCCACCCAAATACAAAATATACATTGCTCAGGAATAAGCAAACCAAACCTACCTTACTTTCCTGCATTATTTTATTAACATTACTCAGTTGCCTTTTCTTGTTTTTAAGGTTTATATTGGTTGAAATTTTATTTAAGACTAGTTTATGAAAGCAAAATGTACCCTCTCTAGATCTTCAGGTAAAAGGAACTTTTACTTTATCTATTTAAAAAACCCAATTGGTACCTAAACAAATTTCACTTTTTTTTTTTTTTTAATAGTTAAAGGAACGTGGTAACTGTGACTTGCACTTCTTGACTGAATCTGATCACTTCTAGTCTCTTTCTAGGAGCTTCTCTGTAAAAGACAGGAAAGCTGGATGTATTAGAAATACAAACTTCCATTAACTTCCTAGGGAAATGACTAAGATACCTCTCTAACCTATCTTTGCTTTATGTTTTATAAAGTCTAAAGTCAGACTACTAAAGACATTCAGAAACAGAGACATTTGCCACCAACTCTCTGGTCTGAAGAAGAAAAAACAATGGTGGTGTTATCAGGTTAAGATAGGAAAAGAAATCATTTGCTAGTAGACTTTCTTGGCTACCAGTAAACAATGCTTGATATCCACAAGCCCTCAGTAACTGACTGACCAAACAAATCTATATAAAACAAGGTGAGCTAAAATAAGGTGAGAAAAGTAGATAAAATTATAAGGCACATTTCTCTAAATGGGAGGCTTAAGACATTTTGAAATATTAAACAAGCTAAATTAGAGACTGGTATTTTCTTTAAACCTGGTTGGACAACTGTTAAAGTTTATTTAGATCAATACTACTGTAATTGTGGTGGTGGACCATGCCAGTTCTGGAACTGTATGTTACCAGTCTATGAAAAAATAACTACAGAAAGTGAGTTTCCTGTGACAATTCTATTGCATTTTACATAGCATGTATATGCAAAGGTTAAAAAAGAAAACAACCCCCTGCAGCAAACTGGTTCTTAATCACACATAGTTTTGAAACACACTAGTCTCTACATATTCTAATCATGGGGGTATATTCATTGGGAATAACACATATATAGAATGTTTTGACAGTTATCAAGTAATGCTGGTGTGTTATCTAGAATTCCTTGTGACCTCATGAGGAGCTATTATCCCTATTTCATAAGGGTGAAAAAATTAAAAAGTTTATCAACAGTGCAAATACTCAAGTAAATTGGTAGAAACAAGACTTTCACTTGGCCCTCCTAACTACATCCACTGTCTCTCTGAGTCTATAGAAACTGACACTACACAGTTAATATTGCATTATACTGTTTCTTCTACTTTATAATCTATGGTAAAAATATAATATTGTAAAAGACATAAAATGTTAGATATTTTCTGTGGTAAACAGAATAATGGCCTGTTCAATGATATCTCAGAGAAGGCAATGGCAACCCACTCCAGTACTCTTGCCTGGAAAATCCCATGGACGGAGGAGCCTGGTAGGCTGCAGTCCATGGGGTTGCTAAGAGTCGAACACGACTGACCGTCTTCACTTTCACTTTCCACCTTCCTGCATGGGAGAAGGAAACGGCAACCCACTCCAGTGTTCTTGCCTGGAGAATCCCAAGGACAGTGGAGCCTGGTGGGCTGCCGTCTCTGGGGTCGCACAGAGTCGGACACGACTGAAGTAACTTAGCAGCAGCAGCCACAATGATATCTACATCCTAACCCCTAGAACTTGTGAATGTTACCTTTCTTACTATATCGTAAAGGGAATTTTCTGATGTGATTAAAAGCCTTGAGATGGGAAAGTTATCCACGATTATCCAGGTCCTTATAAGGAAAGGAGAGGCAGGAGAGGGTCAGAGAAGGAGATGTGATGACAAAAATAGAGGTGAGAGGGGTAGTCCTTCACTACCTCTTGGGAAGGGCCCAGGAAGCCAAGGAAGGCTGGCTGATTCTAGAAGCTGGCAAAGGCAAGGAATGGCGTCTCCCCTAGGGTCTTCAGAAGGAGCCAGCCTTGCCAGCATCTCTCCTTGAGCCCAGTGAGACTTCTAGACTATAAAACAAAAAATTTATGTGGTTTTAAGGCACTGAGTCTGTGGTAATTTGTTATAGAAGCAATGGGAAACTAACACGTTTCCTAATAAAAATTCTCTCATTTTAGGATAAAGGAAACAAACACACACATATAAGTAAAGGATACAAATCCATTTTGATAACACTGCACCAATTTCTTGACAGATTTAAGTTGTCTTTCTTCCAAATCATCCTGAAACAAATTATCTGTTTTAGTTGTTTTGTGTTATTCTGTTGAGATTTTTAAAAGTTTCCCTTAATGTAAGAAGAAAGTAGACACATTATCAAGTAATTCTTAAATTACTTTATAATGTAAGCATTATAAAATGCTCCCTAAAATAGTGAAGGTAAAAATAAACTATATATTCGAATCAGAAATTGTAAATCAAAACTAGATTAATATAAAAGCATTAATCATTTCCAGAAATATTAATAATACTTGAAGTATGTTGAGCATTTTTCTATGTCAAATACCATTTAGGCAATATATATAGATATCATTTCATTAATATTCAAAATAACCTTATTAGGAGGGTATTCTTATTACCTTTCTTTTTTGGAACAGGAAACTCAGCTGAAACACTAATTATTGCAAATCATACAGCTAATAACCAGTGATGTATGAAGTCAGATTTGACCATCTGACTCCACAAGTTGTATTTTTAACCTAAAATACGCCCAATATAATGGCTCAAACTAAACATCTTCAGTCAATTTAAACAAAACAGACACACACACACACACACACACACACACACATTTTGGCTACCCTTAATTAACAAGCTATTAGGAGCTCTATGTAGTTGGGTTTCCTTGTTTAAAAACTATAGATATATTCACAATTAAAAATAAGTTTCACAACAATCAGAGCCAACAAAGGAAATTATCCTTATAAAAGGCATTATTTTTATTGTGTTTTTCCTTCTTTCTATGTAAAAGTATAGAAACTAAAAAATGTTAAGACAATGACTAAATTTTTGCACCTGTTAATCACAGGACATTGTTTTGATACCATGGTCAGCCCACTTCCCACATACTGAAAGCATGCAATCTTCATCCTATAGTAATTTTCTAGTGTATACTGACTTTTTAGGCATTCAGTCAATTCTTAAGTAACATCAGCAGAGTGTCCTATAAACATGTATGTATATGCATTTATTATCCTTTCTGCCAAAGCGTAAACTCAGTTTTGAGTCTTGTATCTTTATTTCCATTACATTCTGCATGAGAGTTCTCTCAAAATAAATTACTTATGATTGTGTATGTATCTACATATCCTAATTTCATATCAGAAAATTTTTAAGTACTATATCATGATACATGTTTCCTACCCTTGCGCCCACGTCCTACTTGGTAATAAGCATGAACAAAGGCTAGATGAGTCAAATCTGCTCTTATGATTTCTGTTTATATTCACATGTATAATATATGTATATATTATATTCATATATATGTACCTACCAGGTTAAATAAATTCATACTAAATCTAAACAGAAGACATATACTGTTTGAAATGTTGTCAACGAAAGGAGAAATGGGACTTATATTTAGGGGAGTACATATTACCTTTCAGGGAAATCAGTTTCTAAGTGAAATGGAGAAATTTTCTCCCAAAGCTTACTTTACCAGTCTCTTCGAAGAGTTTGATCACACGATTTAGGTCCATAGACTTGAAGGCACCCTAAAAACACACAATTCACAGTATTCTATATCATGAGAATCAAGAAATCACATCAAACACATTATTTTTATATGGTATTATCTCTTAGCAACTTAAAAATACCTTATTACAAAAAGAGAGTGAGGGGAGAATGAAAAGTAGCTGAGACTTAGAGGAGTAAATAAATTTTGGAATTAAAAAAAAAAAATCCTCTTGAATTTTGGTATTATCTTACAGTCTCAATGTCTTTAAATTTCAATAGTTCCAAAAGGCCCAAGAGAGCATCTGGACTAATAGCACTTCCATGCCTTGAGAAATAAAATGATTTCATACATATTATAAATCTCATGCATACACATCATATACACTGAGTTTGCCTATGCAGATATACCTAAGACTACCTTCTAAACTATAGGTAGGAGACCACCTTCCTGAACTAGGTATCCCTTCTCCCAGCAGTCTTATATCACCCAAATTAGAAAACAGGAACTGCTAAGATTTTACATCTTAATGATTTATTGAGACGACTCCATCGTTTAAAAACAATTTTTATTGGAATAGAGTTGCTTTACAAAGATGGCATTGTTTTGTTCCTTTTATGGCTGAGTAATATTCCATTGTATATATGCACCACATTTTCTTTATCCATTCATCTGTCAATGGACATTTAGGTTGCTTTCGTGTCCTGGCTGTTGTAAAGAGTGCTGCCATAAACATCAGGGTGCTGCATCCTTTCAAATTATGGGTTTCTCGGGATATATGCCTAGGAGTAGGATTTCTGGCTTATATGGTAGCTCTATTTTTAGTTTTTTAGGAAACCTCCATACTGTTCTCCATAGTGGCTGTACCAATTGACATTCCCACCAGTAGTGTAAGAGAGTTTCTCTTTTCTCCAGCATTTATTGTCGATTTTTTGATGAAATGGCAGCCACTCCAGTGTTCTTGCCTGAAGAATCCCAGGGATGGGGGAGCCTGGTGGGTTGCCGTCTATGGGATTGCACAGAGTTGGACACGACTGAAGCGACTTAGCAGCAGCAGCAGCAGCAGCAGCAGCATTCTGACTGGTGTGAGATGATACCTCATTGTAGGTTCTGATTTGCATTTCTCTAATAATTACTGATGTTGAGTATTTTTGCATGTGTTTTTTTTGGCCATCTTTGGGAAATGTCTGTTTAGATCTTCCACCCATGTTTTGATTGGGCTGTTTTTTGATATTGAGCTGCATGAGCTGTTTGTATATTTTGGAGATTAATTCCTTGTCAGTTGCTTTGTTTGCAAATATTTTCTCCCATTCTAAGGGTTGTCTTTTTGCTTTGTTTATGGCTTCTTTTGATGTGCAAAAGCTTTTAAGTTCAATTAGGTCCCATTTGTTTATTTTTATTTTCATTATTTTAGGTGGTGGATCGAAAAAGATCTTGTTGTGATGTATNCAGCAGCAGCATTCTGACTGGTGTGAGATGATACCTCATTGTAGGTTCTGATTTGCATTTCTCTAATAATTACTGATGTTGAGTATTTTTGCATGTGTTTTTTTTGGCCATCTTTGGGAAATGTCTGTTTAGATCTTCCACCCATGTTTTGATTGGGCTGTTTTTTGATATTGAGCTGCATGAGCTGTTTGTATATTTTGGAGATTAATTCCTTGTCAGTTGCTTTGTTTGCAAATATTTTCTCCCATTCTAAGGGTTGTCTTTTTGCTTTGTTTATGGCTTCTTTTGATGTGCAAAAGCTTTTAAGTTCAATTAGGTCCCATTTGTTTATTTTTATTTTCATTATTTTAGGTGGTGGATCGAAAAAGATCTTGTTGTGATGTATGTCAAAGAGTGTTCTGCCTGTTTTCCTCTAAGAGTTTTATGGTAGTTGACCCACTCCAGCTTAATGATTTATTCAGTTCTTATTTCTCACTCAGTTGTGAAGCTTTCCTGCTATTTGTTCTCCCTACCTCTAGTCTTGCATCCTTCAACACTGTCCTCTACCCTCTGGTCAGAACAATAAAACTCAAATCTGAACACAACACATCTAAATCATTCAGTGACTCCACTAATGCCCTTCCCCCTCCTCTGTTTTCATTGTTGTTACTATCCTATCCGTCTCCTTGGTTAACCCTCACAGGTCCTTTGAGACACAGTTCATGTGTCGCCTCCATTCTTATCATCAAAACATCAAAATACATCTTATTATTTTTATATACTATTTTCTGTTTTATATATTTACTTATATTTTATTTTCTGTTTTTGTTTCCACATATAAATACTTAACATAATTTCACTTACTGTTAACACCATTTTATATTCTGATTTTTAAGTCTATAATATATACATTTCCATATTTCTACATAGTCATTGTTTCATTGCCTCCTAGGTCTAGAATTTCCTTTCCTTTCACAATTACAAACTAATATATTCTGATCTTAAGAAATGTCATTCAAATAGAATTTTCAGTTAAGTGTTCTAACTTTGTCTGCAGAATAAGTCCTTGAGTTTACTCAATATGATTTTCACTTTAAAAATTATCAAAAAGGATGTACTATATACTTATTTATCCTAGATATTATGATTATCATTAACAGTGTTACATCTTACTATTAAATTGCTTAAATTATTAAATTTACTGTTAAGATTTTTTTGATAAATAGAATTTTGCCTTTTAAGATTTGGAGTTTTAACAGTGCCATCTGCCACCACTTCAGTTGTTCTTTTTTCTCCCTGTGTTCTCAGAGAAATAAAAATGTACAGTGAATTTTTATTTTCTGATTTTCTGCAATATTGGTTTTGTGAGTTGGAAAAGATATTGAAATGAAATGTCAGTACATAATTTTCTTTTTAAAATCTGTATTATCAGAATTTTTTCCCCCTAAATGGCCAGATATAACTTTTATAAGAAAGAAGAGTGGTAAAGATTAAGGCACAGATTTAACTTATATTATCTTAAATTTATTTTATATTATCACTTCATGTTACTCGGTGTTTTATTTGCATGGCAAACATTATATTTTTAAGATTTCTCCCTCCTTCCCTTAGCCTTTCCTTCCTTTTATAAATATTTATAAGTAGCTTCTACATTTCAGAAATGGTAGGTGTGGGAAATACAGTTGCCCTGACTTCAAGTATCTATCAATCTGGCATGAGATATAGGTAATATAGATAACATGCTACAAAATGGCTCATGAATGTTGAGAGGTGTGTTCCAGAACTATACAGAGGGGGACAGAATGGCATGGGGAGGAGGGATGGGAATCTGGGACAGCGTCTGAAAGAAGTAATCTGCAGGCAGAGTGATATTGAATAGGACTTGTGAGATAAACGGAAGGTTTGAGAGATGGAGCAAAGGGAGTAGCATGTGATAAGGCCTGGAGACAGGAAAAACATGGCATTTAGAGGATTGGTGAGTCATACGGTAGGAAAGGATAGTGCAAGGGATAGAAGCTACAGATGCTGCTGATAAGGGAAGCAGAGGTCAAATCACGAATACTAATCTTAGTGATAATAACAATGATGGTACAGTTGTAAGCTCTTTAAATATTTACTAACTGAATTCTATGAGATAGATACTATTAACACCATTTTACAGGTGGCTTTGTATATACTATGATAAGGCTCATCAGAAGATATTGAATGGTTTGAGAGACTGGATATTAAAACAGGCAATGGCCAGATTTTACTTGGTAACAGAACTCTGTCCTCCAACCTCTGCAGCAAGCAACCTAGGGAGTCAAACCACAACCTCTGCAGCTGTTGGCTCAGAAAAGTCAGTATTTGGTCAATGATCATCACATTCCCTATTTTTTGACCCCATCTGCCACTCAGGGCCAACCAGAAACAGCCAAGTATGCTTCCCAAATCAATCATTCAGTCAACAACAAAAGCAAAGCAGAAGCCTCCCTTTTATTCACAGTGAAGCTTCCCTTGGAGTCTCTGCCAAATATAAGTAATGCTGGCTGACTCTTTCTACAGCAAACTCTGCATAAACAGTCGGTGTTCATTCTCATTAGGGTGATCTTTGTTGATTTCCACAGGTTTTAACCAGAGGAATGCAACAATAAAGAAATAATTCTGTCTGCTGAGTACAGACTGATCTGGAAAGATCTAGACTGGAAGTGGGAGACTAGTCCGTGACTTCAGGCATTGATTAAACAGTGGCCGCCAGGATACACAACAATGAGTGGAATGAAAAGCATCAAGGAGGCAGAATCAGCAGGTCCTAATAAGTGATTTGATTTGGCAGGAAGGAAAAGGTAAGGATGACTGACTGGCTTGAGGAATGACATAAGTGGTAGCACCATTTGTTGAAACAGGGACGCTGGAGGAAGAGGCTTGTGTTGAGGCTGGAGATGAGTTAAATTTGGGGCAGAGATTTCTAAATGACAGGCTTAAAGTAATAATTGGGAGAGATTAGGTAAACAAGATCACACAAGCAGAATGTAGCAGCAAGAAAGAATTTACGAATGTAAATATAAAAATAACTTGTTATTATCATCATAAGATTTTATGGAGAAATTATAAAAACATTTAACAAAATCTTTTAAGATCAAAAGCTCATTTAATTAACTGCTTTGAAGAAAATTATACCTCCACTTACTGCAAGTCATAGGATGAACTTATTTTCCCACTTTACCAATGAACATTTCAAAGGGGAAAAAATCCTGCTCATTTGATACCTAGTTATAGAGAAAGAACTAACATTTATTATGGTCCATTTATGTGTCTGGTACTTTATATTTTAATTAACATATCTCAAATCTACAATATAAAGGTAGAATCATTATCCCTGTTGTTGAAACTGAGATCTAACTTATTAAGGTCACATAGTGCCTGTAGGGCTAGCAGGGCTGTTTGATGCAGAAACACTGGTTCTTTGCACCTTAGTTCTCTGCTTGACACCTCAGTTGACCCAGAGATTACTTCTAGCAATTACTCCATAACAAGGATAGGCCACTTTAAGTACACAATACATGGCAGAATTATAGATAGTGCCAGGGTATGACATTAACCAACAAATTGTGTAAGTTCTCAGAGGCTCTCAGAAGGAAAACAAATTTGGGCAAGGAAGCTCAGCCATGACTCAAGTCAACTGTAGGTTAAATACATTATTGTATTTAACCTACAAATATTATTGTGTGCCTCTGCTGTGAAGATATTAAGAAGAGGTGGCAAGAATACACAGAAGAACTGTACAGAAAAGAGCTTCATGACCCAGATAATCACGATGGTGTGGTCGCTCACCTAGAGCCAGACATCCTGGAATGTGAAGTCAAGTGGGCCTTAGAGAGCATCACTATGAACAAAGCCAGTGGAGGTGNCCTGGTGTGCTGTGATTCATGGGGTCACAAAGAGTCGGACACAACTGAGCGACTGAACTGAACTGAACTCTGGGAAGTTCAGAGTTCATCTAACACTGAACTGTGTTAGATGTTGTTCTTAGTGCTAAAGACATAGTACTGAATAAAACACACAAAATCTCTGCTTCCATAAGGAAGTGATATGGTTTGGGAGAGACAATAAATTATATAGTGTACTGCAAGGTAATAATGCTCTGGAGAAATGGGAGTAAACAGTGCTAAGATGCTCAAGCAATTGTCGGCAAAAGAGGAGAGTGGGTAACATTTCACTACAGTCATGAAGGAGGTAAGGTAACAAGCCATGGATATCAAGGGGAAAACTTCCAGGCAGTGGGCACAGCAACTGCAAAGACCCTTAGGCAGGGTACACCTGGCATGGTTGAGGAGAAGCCAGGGAGCCAGTGTGGGGGGAACACAGAAGATTTTGTAAGCTACTTAAAGAATTAAATATATACTCTGAGTTTAGAGTTGATTCGGGAAGGACATGTAAGTATTAAGATATATGTCCTACACTTAAGGAGCACATATGCTAATGGGAGAGACAAAACAAGACAAATGAAATAATAACAAATATAAAACAAGAATCATTAGGTAAGAAACTGTGTGATTCAGGCTGGGGACTATACCCATTTATGAGAAGAAAGTCTGTAAGTGTGAAAATGAATGGGAAGTTTTTCCTATTGGGGATACTTTATGGTGGAGAGGTAGGACCTGAAGGTAGGGTAAGATTTAAATTCCAAAAACAGGGGAGGGCATTCAGTCCACACATAGTTAATATCCCCTCCTGTGTACCAGGTGTTGTGCTGGTTGCTACTGGGAGATAATAGGGGACACTACAGAAAAAACAACAGAGAAGGTTTCTGCCCTCACAGAGGTAGCACTAAGCAGACTGCATGGTAGAGATAAGTACAGGTTATGCATTAGGAAACCTTGCAAGCAGGACAGAGAAGCAGACCTGACACACTGAGGATGGCAAAGACCCTACATACATCTAGTTCAGAGGTTTCAAGGCCAAAAATCATTTGAGGGAGGTTGTTAAGAGTCCCAGGCTCCACACTGGAGATTACGATTGAGAAAATCTACAGTACCCAGCTAAACTGCCTTTCTGAAGCAGTTATTAACAGGGTAGGAACTTTAATCAATACAAACTGATTTCTACCTGGAGAAGAATCCTAGGCTCTGTAAGAAGAGATAGTAATGAAAGAAAAGGAAAAAAAGAAAGGGAAGGGAGAAAATGTACCATATATACACTGGTATGCTTGTTCTGCATAACTTGATATGTTGTGGACTATATTGGCAATGGTCTGTTAAAAGTATTTCCCCCTTTTTCTGCTTCTTAACCCACGGTTGCCTGCCTCCTATAACCTTGCACCCCATCCCCTTTTGTAATACCAAGTAAAGGAGGAATGAGAGCCATCAGATACCAAAATCACCTACTTCTCAGTTTTGCCAGGTGCCTGGGAGAACAGTGGTAATGTTGAGCCCCCTTGTAGCCTTGGGAGTGAAGGGACATCTGTTGCTCCTCAAAATTCTTCTCCCTGCCTGGACTGCACTACTTCCACAAAATTGATTAGGTAAATTCCCTCAACATTTGCTCCTCTTCATGCAAAAGTGTTGCTGTTCCATGAGTTAAATGTCTGTCTATCTTCAGAGGGTGCAACCTTATTCCCACCATAGGAGAGGTCCCCAGTCAACCAACCACTCCTAAGGAACTCTCCAAGGCTCCAGGATGTGGACGCAGGAGACAGGGTTCCTGACGCAGCCTGAGCCTTGTGAGGCCTCAACAGGAATTCCCAGAGTGGCCCCACACCATCAGTGTGAGGAGGTAGTGCAAGATTCCTCTGTAGAATTCACATTAATATAGGGCTTGATCATGGCTCTCTCGGGAGAAGCAATGGAACCCTAGTATGAAACAAACAACTTGGAATTTCTAAAGACCCCTGCTACAGATCCACGGGGTTCTGAAGTGAAATTTCTCAATAGAAATTAGAATTAGTTTTGTATGACAAAAAGTAACTAAAACCCAAAATATACGAGCACAATCAAATCAATTCTATTCAATTCCAATTCTCTCCAACGCCCTCCCAAACCAGATTCCAATTTCATATAAAAATGTTGTTTAATTTCTAATTTTAATAGTATTTTCCTCCCCTCCAGATGCAGGTTTTGGTAGCAGCAAATTCAAACACGTGAGGATTTACCCCTCTATCAAGAACAGCACAAGATAACAGGGTTCTACATATAAAAGCCCAATGCAAATCAAATTTTCGCTAAGAAAGTTTCCCTCCCTCTCAGGCCTTTCCTCGCCTCACATTTTTCGAAGCTAAGTATCCAAACCTCGGCTACTCAATTTACTGGGACGCTCCGGGAGGACCCAGGAGGACCTCGAGACACAAGTCCCCAGACAGGTTGATTGACGACAACCAACTCCCCTCGCAGGCAGCACGGTTCGAAGGATCAGCTTTGCGCTTGGAACCTCTGTCCCGTGGGCTGCCCAGGTTTCCACTCGGGCCCCCACTTCCTCTCTCGCTGCCCCCAGGCATCCTCCCCGCCCCCAGCTGTCTCTTATACACATCTAATCATTAGGTAAGAAATTGTGTGATTCAGGCTGGG
>SJYA01000665.1:98732-173373 GCA_006410615.1 Neotragus moschatus
GATTTCAACCCCCGCCCACTCCTTGACACCCTCCAAAGCACAGACACCTGGCCATACCTGCACTTCCTCATCCTCCGTCACCACTCCGACTATCGGGATTTGGCGAGGGCTGCTGAACTTGATCCTGCTGCTGGGCTCCCGGGCCTCGGCCGTCTCCGCGGCCTCCGCTGTGGACATGGCCGTGGCTGCGGATCGAGGGATGTGTGCGTCTCCTTCCTTCCTACACTGTGCCCACAGCCGCGAGACAGAAAGAGGCTCCGCTACCGAAAAGTGAAAGCCGTCTAAGAGCGGCTAGAGTCGCGCGAAAGGTTTCAGGGGTCCGGCCTTGGCCTCGGCTGCCGCGACGTCACTCGCATCCCGCCCCTGCAGCCCACCCGCACACCTTGCCTCTTTCGAGCTGGCAGGTTGCTAACAAGCTAAAGCGTTGCTAGGGGAGGAGCCAGAGGCTGACAAAAGGACTCCTACGGAAACCGGAGGATCCAAAATACCCCAAACCCTTATCTACATCCTAAACTCTGAAGTGGCTAAGTTTGCATGGGTTCCAGAGGGAAGAGGGGCGAAGACCTCGGTAGGTAACGGTGGAGTGTTACCTTGGCGGCTTGTGTGACTCAATCTTTGTGGTTTGCTCTGGGCCTTCTTAAAACAAGAATGGGCCGGTGGTGGATGTGGGATGCAGGAACGATGAATGATAGAATGCTAATATTGAAAGCTGAGCAGTTTATCTCATCCCTAAGAAAAGACCAGTATTACCTACATTCCCCAGCCTTTTACGTCTTCTGTACTTTAGTGAGCACCAAAGCATTGTACACAATGCTGGAAAGCTTTTGAGTCAAATCGTTGAACTTAGACCAAGTTAACCCCTCCTCCTTCAGAAAACGAAGATCATGGCATCCAGTCCCATCACTTCATGGGAAATAGACGGGGAAACAGTGGAAACAGTGTCAGACTTTATTTTTCTGGGCTCCAAAATCACTGAAGATGGTGATTGCAGCCATGAAATTAAAAGACACTTACTCCTTGGAAGAAAAATTATGACCAACCTAGATAGCATATTCAAAAGCAGAGATATTACTTTGCTGACTAAGGTCCGTCTAGTCAAGGATATGGTTTTTCCAGTAGTCATGTATGGATGTGAGAGTTGGACTGTGAAGAAGGCTGAGCGCCAAAGAATTGATGCTTTTGAACTGTGGTGTTGGAGAAGACTCTTGAGAGTCCCTTGGACTGCAAAGAGATCCAACCAGTCCATTCTGAAGGAGATAGGCCCTGGGATTTCTTTGGAAGGAATGATGCTAAAGCTGAAGCTCCAGCACTTTGGCCACCTCATGCGAAGAGTTGACTCATTGGAAAAGACTCTGATGCTGGGAGGGATTAGGGGCAGGAGGAAAAGAGGACGACAGAGGATGAGATGGCTGGATGGCATCACGGACTCGATGGACGTGAGTCTGAGTGAACTCCGGGAGTTGGTGATGGGCAGGGAGGCCTGGCATGCTGTGATTCATGGTGTTGCAAACAGTCGGACACGACTGAGTGACTGAACTGAGCCCCTGGAAGTGCTCCTCTGGTGGTCTGTCTACAATGCGGAAGACCGGGTTTGACCCCTGGGTCAGGAAGATACCCTGGAGAAGGAAATGGCAATCCACTCCAGTACTATTGCCTGGAAAATCCCATGGACAGAGGAGCCTGGTAGGCTACAGTCCATGGGGTCGCAAAGAGTTGGACACGACTGAGAGACTTCACTTTCCAGAACCCCTGGAAACTCAACTTTTCTCATAACTTTTTCATTTTTCTCATCAGTAGGATTGCTGTGAGAGGACTGAATGAGATGATGGTTTTGTAAAGTGGTGCTTGGCACATAATAAGCAAGATGATCTATATGACATTTCTGGCTCTGCAAATAGAAATGAAAAACCTAGATTGGGCTTGGCAGCACTTGATGTGAGTCACAGCCAAAGAAACCAAGTTTCTTTGAAAGAGTACTGCATACTTCCCGTCCCTGTTTCCTCAATTCTGTTTAACCTCAGTCCTTGGAAACTGACCTTACTGAGGTTACCACCACTTGTGGTCAAAGACTGTGTACATTTTCATGTCCTCATCTGGGTGTCGGAGAAGGCAATGGCACCCCACTCCAGTACTCTTGCCTGGAAAATCCCATGGACAGAGGAGCCTGGTAAGCTGCAGTCCATGGGGTTGCTAAGAGTCAGACACGACTGAGCGACTTCACTTTCACTTTTCACTTTCATGGATTGGAGAAGGAAATGGCACCCCACTCCAGTGTTCTTGCCTGGAGAATCCCGGGGACGCGGGAGCCTGGTGGGCTGCCGTCTATGGGGTCGCACAGAGTCAGACACGACTGAAGTGACTTAGCAGCAGCAGCAGCAGCAGCCGCATCTTGGTGTATACTTGTCTATAGTATTTTACACTGTTGACCACTCACCCTTTCTTGAAACTCCCTAGCTCCATTTTTAGCATTATTATTATTATTTTTAAAATCTTTACAGCTTACTCATTGGTGCTTTTAGAGCTCCTCTCAGGCCTTACACCCAGAGGTGGTTCAGTAGGTCTAAGGTTGCTATTAACCCAAGAAAGTGCAAAGGGTGTGTCAATTGTATTGTTAACATAACCTTAATTACTGTGTAAGTATACTACATCAAGAGGAGACTGAAACCACTTGGATAAACAGAGTGGAATCCTGTGAGAATGGCACCAAAGCCTAAAATGGTGGTTGGAAAGCTGATAATTCAATGACTTGGGATCCTCTGTGTGCTCATTCTGGCATCTCAGGATGAGGAAGGATGAAGAGAAAGGATTGCCAAGGAAAATTTTCCACTTAAAGTAGAGCTTACCTAGGAGATGTCAACTGACTTTTGTGATTTAGCACTATAGACTGAAGGTGATAAGAGTCCATAAACCTCAATGGCCCTGGGAAATCAAACTCTTCTAACTGGATTTAACTGAAGGCATTTTTCTAACAAATGAAAAATAGGATTTTTTTTAACCAGTTGTGTACCAACCTATATATTCATTCTGTCCCATATCCAGAGTATCAGTTCCCCATCCTTAATTAGCACAAATCCCATGAACTCCCCCTTTCTAGCACTTAAAAACTTTTGACTTTTCTCCATCAGTGAGTCCATTACTGGGAAGTTAATAGATCTCACTGTAGTTTTTTTTTTTGCTTTAATGATTTTTATCTTTTGACAGGTGAGAAGCAACCAGAATAGAATCCTCAGTCACCCCACGCTCAAGCCATATTGACTGAACTACTTCCCTTCTACACAGGTGCCAAACTTCCTCCTGCATTACCTTTGCATCTTCCGTACCTGTGACTGTCCTCCAGTGTCTAACTCCTTATGAAACTCAGTTCATGTGACCTTTTCTAGGAAACCTTCTCTATATACTCTGCTATTTTAGGTGCTGCTGTTTTCGTACTTTCCGCACATTTAATGGTATTTACTGGCTCAGCAGACTCCCTGCTAGACTGAGATTTTTTAAAACAAGGAGAGTTACTTACCTAGGTTTTTATACCCCAAGCCCTCAGCATAGTGTCTAGAGAAGTATTTCTCAAAATTGAATGTGCATGAGAATCATCCAGAGAGCTAAGTAAAAGACTTCTGAGTCCCATATCCAGGGTCTGCTTTAGTAAGTGGGGTAGGGCTCAAGGGTTTGCATGTACAGTTGCCCCTTGAAGAACACAGGTTTTTGAACTGCAGGTTCCATTCACATGCAGATTTTTTTCAATAAATACAGAGTACAGTCCCACACAATCTGGTGGATTTAATCCATGGATACGGAACTTTGGATACAGAGGGTTAACTGTAATGTTACCCCTGGGTTTTCATCCAAGTCAGGGTCGATGTCCCTAACCCCACACTGTACCCTAACCACCCCCAGCATCCTTAACCGCTGCTCTGGAAGCACAGAGTCTTAACCACTGGACTGCCAGGGAAGTCCCACTGATCCTTCTTTAGTATCGATTTTTAAAAACTGTTAAGAACACAAAAGACATTTTTATGACAGCAGAACCCAGAAGGATATGGGGTTAAATGGCTAACTACTGAAATGGTAAATTATTTCACAAAAAGATAAATTAATAGTAGAGAAATGTATGAGAGATCACATACATAGAGAATAAAAATATTTCAGTCTGTTAACAATTCAGCAGAATTTAACATTTCTGTTGAATTACAAACTATAATTTCTTAAAAGCTGCTGTAGATTTAAAGATTATAAGTTTTAATAATTTATTGAACTCTGCACCATTTTTAAAAGTAGCATGAAAGCTAAATATATTTTTAACTTAAATGGAATATTAGGAAATAAATATTCTTCTTTTTTACTGATACTTGTTTGCACCCTGACTAATTAACAGTATTTAATAAAATTGTAATTATTCAATAGCATGAATTAAGAATGTTTCTAATTAGCATTTTAGATTATATATGAATCTGGTAGTCAATAACCTAGTGCCAAATGTTCTAAATGTTCACACAAGTATTATTTCTTTCTGAGAGTAATTTATTTTAAACAGAAAAAATTTATAGTACATGGGAAGTGGGATTATAGTCCCCTGTAGGGGAATTATGTAACAGAAAAAATACATAAAAGCCGAGATTTAATCTATTATAGTGTTTTAAAAAATCTTTCAAGTTGAGTGTTGTAGAAACAAAGCATAAAAAAAGAAACAAACGTAGTTACCTCCTTCTAACAGACTCATTAAATTTGATACTAAGTAATAAGTACATGGAACATAAAAACAAAGTCAATCATTGTTAGGTTGTCAACCATTCTAATGAAGTGTACTAATAATCCAAATTGCAAGTGATTTTTAAATAGGAAGCTGCAAGAGCTATTCATGTTTAGTGGAGCAACAAAATAAATGGTATTAACTTATAAAGCGTGACTTTTATCTGATCAAAGCTTCAGCTCCATGACATAGTTCCAGTTCATAGTTCCATGAACTGAAAATGTTCTTGAACTTTTAGAAGTAAAAGCCATTTATTGTGTTTACATGGTGGGAGGTTATAGTAACCCCAGGAGAGAAGTGTCTTTATTGTGGAGTACGACTAATTGGACAAGCTTATTCTAGTGACATTGATTACCCAAGTTCTGTAACTAACTTGACTTGTTCTGATTCTGTGAACTATGTTTTAGTCTTTGAAGGCTGTGGGAACCAATACCGCAAACTGAGTGGCTTACGCAACAGAAATTTTATTTCCTCACAGTCTGGAAGCTAGAAGTCCAAGATCAAGGTGTCCAAGATTGGTTTCATTCTGAGGCCTTTCTCCTTGGCTTCTCCCTTTGTCATCACATGGTCTTCCCTCTGTATCTTTATCTTCTTCTTACTGTTTTTATAAGGACACCAATCATGTTGGATTAGGGCCCACCACTATGACCTCATTTTACCTTAACTACTTCTTTAAAGACCCCTTCTCCAAATGTAGTCATTCTGAGGTACTAGAGGTTAGGAAGCAGAGACATTACTTTGCTGACTAAGGTCCGTCTAGTCAAAGCTATGGTTTTTCCTGTGGTCATGTATGGATGTGAGAGTTGGACTGTAAAGAAGGCTGAGCGCCGAAGAATTGACGCTTTTGAGCTGTGGTGTTGAAGACTCTTGAGTCCCTTGGACTGCAAGGAGATCCAACCAGTCCATTCTGAAGGAGATCTGCCCTAGGATTTCTTTGGAAGGAATGATGCTAAAGCTGAAGCTCCAGTACTTTGGCCACCTCATGCAAAGAACTGACTCATTGGAAAAGACTCTGATGCTGGGAGGGATTGGGGGCAGGAGGAGAAGGGGACGACAGAGGAGGAGATGGCTGGATGGTATCACTGACTCGATGGATGTGAGTCTGAGTTAACTCCAGGAGTTGGTGATGGACAGGGAGGCCTGGTGTGCTGCGATTCATGGGGTCAAAAAGAGTCAGACATGACTGAGCGACTGAACTGAACTGAACTGAATTTAGCCTGTAATTGATCCTGACATCCTTTGGACTATAATTAGAATTCTTGTAAAGAACAGATTGAAGAGTAGAATGTGCTTAGTTGAGGCAATACCGGTTTCTTTGCCTTTAGGACATTGATATTTCTCAATGGCTCCTCTGTCTATGGAATTCTCCAGACAAGAATACTGGAGTGTGTAGACATTCCCTTCTCCAGGGGATCTTCCCAACTCAGGGATCAAACCTACGTTTCTTGCATTGCAAGCAGAATCTTTACCACCTGAGCCACCAGGGAAGTCCAGGTGTTTCTCAGATATTTCTGACTTAACAATCTATCACTGTACATTTATCAATGTGAATCCATCCCTGGGAGATGTATCCACTCAAGGTTCTCAGCCAATCTGGATTTTGAGTCTGCACAGCCCTATGCCTGACTTTGTGAAAATCAACATTTCATATCTTATTTTCCATTTGAAGAATCTACTACCCAAATTACTGTGCTAGCCTAGGTTCCCTAGAGTCTTCCACAAACAAAAAGAAACATTCCCCTTCTGTCAGTTGGTTGGGGGTAGGCACTGTCTCTGCTAAGCAGAAGGGAGGAAAAGATGGAAGTGAGGCAGACAGTGGAGGAGGATGTACAAATATAGGTGTTACTGAGCTGCCATAGCTTTGGAACAATGGAGTTATAAGTCCTCAGTCTTTTAGGATATTTTCATGGAGGCCTTGTGAATTATTGAACTTTGGAACAGCCCATCTGGGGAAATGAAGGGAGAACTTACCTACTAGCACCCTCTTATGCTTCAACTCTGATCAAAGTTCACCCTTGAAGTAGGGTTGCCAGATTTAAAGGTGAAAACCCATGCAGTATTTGTAACAGAATTACATTTATTTGTTGTTTCTCTGCAATTCAATGGAGAAGGCAATGGCACCCCACTCCAGTACTCTTGCCTTGAAAATCCTATGGACGGAGGAGCCTGGTAGGCTGTAGTCCATGGCGTCGCTAAAAGTCAGACATGACTGAGCGACTTCACTTTCACCTTTCACTTTCATGCACTGGAGAAAGAAATGGCAACCCACTCCAGTGTTCTTGCCTGGAGAATCATAGTGATGGGGGAGCCTGGTGGGCTGACGTCTCTGGGGTCACACAGAGTCGGACACGACTGAAGTGACTTAGCAGCAGCAGCAGCTGCAATTCAAATTTGATTGAGTGTCCTGTATTTTATCTGAGCCCTACTCTCAGGATATTAATACCCACACTTCCAGGCAGCTGCAGGGGGAGCCAGAGCTTCCATAGATCCTGTGCACAGGCATGAAGATCAGTACAACAGTGTGGTGGGGGTGATGGTGGCAGTGGCAGCAATAGCAATGACTCCTCTCTGGGCCCATAGGGCAGCTCTAACCACTGGCCAGGAGGCAAAATAGGAAGCTGAGATGGTGATGGGGAGGGTGTGGGCACAAGGATGCAGGCATGGCTATGCAGAAATTGGCTGATAAATAACATAATTTCCTGTAAAAAGGAGGCAAGTCATACTATCTCATTGGTTTCTGCAGGACTGTATTTCACTAGACACTAAAAATTCAGTTGCCAACAGAGGTCCATATAGTCAAAGCTATGGTTTTTCCAGTAGTCATGTATGGATGTGAGAGTTGGACCATAAAGAAGGCTGAGTGCCAAGAATTGATGCTTTCAAACTGAGAAGACTCTTGAGAGTCACTTGGACTGCAAGGAGATCAAACCAGTCAATCCTTAAGGAAGTCAACCCTGAATATTCATTGGAAGGACTGATGCTGAAGCTGAAACTCTAGTACTTTGGCCATCAGGATCATTAAAAAAGACCATGATGCTGGGAAAGACTGAAGGCAGGAGAGGGGGATGCCAGAGGATGAGATGGTTGGATGACATCACTGACTCGATGGACATGAGTTTGAGCAAACTCCAGGAGATGGTGAAGGACAGGATGCTTGATGTGTTGCAGTCCATGGGATCACAAAGAGTAGGACACAACTGAGTGACTGAACAACAACAAACGAATATAGTAGTAAGACAGAGTTCCTACTATCAGGAACTTACAGAATATAGCTTGAATACTGTGTTCAGTCCTAGTTTAAAGATACTTAATAAATGCTAGTGAAGTGAAATACTTTTAAGAATACCATCTCATTAGATGGATGTTTTTCTAAATGTCTGCTTTGATAAAAGCAAGCAAAACTCCCCCCAAACCCAAAACAATTACATGAATGCTTTCTGGATGCTTCTAAAAAGAAACAGCCAGCAAAGTATAGATTGCTTCCATCAAATACTGGAATGATTATTCAGTAAGAAAGAAAACTCCATTTGTACATAACATTTCAAAAAAGAAATTAAATCACATTAGATAGTACATTTTTATTTAGATGTTTATAAGGCAGATCTATGATATGAGGATGATATAAAAACATGGCATATAATTTGATAACGATATTTTGGAGATTATGGAGTTTTATCAAATATCTATTACAAAGTTATAAAGAAGACAGTATTTTCTAAGCAGATACAAAATACTCAATGAAAGATATAGGCAGGAAAGTGAATATAATTAATTAACAATGGAAAATCAGTTCTAATGTGAACTGCACACTATCCTTTAAAAACTTTTAAACATAAGAATTATTGCAATCTAGTTTATTCAAACAGTGTTATACGGTATTATAATAAAGAACTGAAGGCCAGGATGGATTAATTTTGATTTCATAGAAAGAAACCCAAATTTACAATGGCTTAAATACAGGAAAAGGCAGTCGAAGTAGTGAAGCAGTCAAGACATTTTTAATTTCTAACATACCCTCCTTAGGGTTTGGCCTTGGACTTGGATATTTGCAAGAGTTCCTATTATATGACAGTTCTGGCAGCAAGACAGAAGAATAAGATAAAAGGAACACATGCTGCTTTTCTTTGAAGAGACTTCTAATAATTTGCACCTCTACATCTCACTGGTCCACACTCAGTCACAAATGAAGACTTAACTGCGAGGGCTGTTGAAGAATGTGAGGGGCAGCAGCTTTTAAAGTAGGGTAACTAGACACAGGAAGACAATTTCCAGTCCCCCTTCAGACTCGGTATCTGCAAAACTAAGAAAGACCTTTAAAGAAATTAAGAGAATCATCCTTAGAGTTGGCAATTTGGAAATCATTAAAAAAAAAAAACTCCTACTTTGGTTATTTATATTAGCCCATCTAGCCATTGGGAGAATCCAAATAGTCTGCCCTAATTTTGGATAACTGCATGATGTTAATCCAATGATTTGAAAAGTTAAAAAAAAAAAAGTCTGTTCAGTAGTCCTCCCCTTATCCACAGGGGATGTTTCAAGACCCCTAGTGGATGCCTGAAGCCACTAATAATACCAAACTCTAGATATACTATGCTTTTTTCCCCCTATACACACATACCTGTGACAGAGTTTAATTTATAAATTAGGCACAGTAAGAGATTACAACAAAGTACAAATAATAAAATAGAAAGATTATAACAAAGTACTGTAGCAAAACTTGTGTGAATGTAGTCTGTCTCTCTCAAAATCTCTTATTGTATATAATGTCTTTTCCATCTTAACTAAGCACTTGTCACACACTGTATAACTTTCGTAGTATGAAGTGCAATGTAAACCTAGCATGGGTTTCTTTTTCCTTCTTCACAATTTCATAGATAGGAGATTCATTTTTACCATATATCCTAGCAACCTCAGGATATAGTTTTTTTTTTCCTTTCCTTATTAAGTCAAAACCTTTCACCATTTCACTTAGAGGGGACACTTTACAACTTCCCTTTGACATGTCCTAGCGTCACTACCCTTGTACTCTGAGCCCACTATTAAGTAAAATAAGAATTACATGCACTACAATACCACAACAGCCAATCTGATAACCAAGAGCTACCAAGTAACTAAGGGAAGGACATACTGAACAGAGGGCTGATTCACGTCCCAGGCCAGCTGGAGTGGGAATATCAGCTGTTCCCAGCTGATCCTGGGGACACCCAAGATCTCACCATGCTATTCAGAAGAGCACACAATTTAAAAGTTATGAACTGTTTATTTTCAGAGTTTTCCATCTATTATTTTCAAACCACAGTTGATTGTGAGTAACTGAAATCACAGAAAATGAAACCATGGTAGGGGGGACTATGGTGTGTACATGTATTCAGCTAAACTAAATGTTTTTTGGTAACATATTGACAGAATCTCTGAATATTAGCACTTTTGAAGTTCACTTAAAACAAAATTGAAGAACCTATTTGCCTATAAAATACACTGTTCAAAAGTATGAACAAATTGTTTCCACTAAAATTATTACAGTTTCATTTAGAGCAATTACATATAATGAATATATATCAGAATTTGCTTTAGCGTCTTATGAACAACTGAGGGTGGAGCAGCTCATTTTCATGACAACACATCACAAATATAAATCTTAACACCAGGCTCAGGTTATTATACTACGTGTTACACTACTTTAAGTCATGATCTTACAAAATAATTTCAATGTAACATTTTAGGCTGTTTCTATACTTATTTCAAAACAGAGATTTTATAGACTGACACAGGTTCAGTGTTCATAGGATTCCTAAAGAAATATTTATGAATTACACTGATGGCACTTCATTTAAAACATCACATAAGAAATTTTAAATTTCATAAATAAAAACTTGTTGGCATGGGGAACCTCTATGTACAGAATTTTTTATGAAATAGTTTAATGGCAATGTACACCCATGGCAGATTCATGTTAATGTATGGCAAAACCAATACAATATTGTAAAGTAGTTAGCCTCCAATTAAAATAAATAAATTTATATTAAAAAGGCAATTAAAAATAATTAAGATTCTATCACATTAATAAGAGATAATAAAAAATTGTATATGATATATTCTCAAAAGCCCTTTTACACAAATAATTTTCATAATTTCACTGTTAGGATGAATATATGTTAGGCTACTATTAGCAAATTAATTTTGAAAGTAAAATCCCTTAATCAACTCAAAATTATGCTAATTTATAAGAAATTAATCAGGTAGTTTAACATTGGAGCTCATTAACCAATCCCATATGTAGCACAAAATAATTATCTCTGATAAATACCTATAAATATAATTTATTCATACTTTAAAATACTTCAAAGTTTAAATAAAAATCTCTACCTCTAGACAATCTAGGCTAATTTCCATAAATGCTTTGGAAAATATATGCTAACATGAATATACTCCTATTTAAACATGATTTTAAATATCTTTAATAGAGGAGACATATGAAAGCTGCACATAAAAGCTAGGTAGCATGATTCAGTCCAATAATTAACTCCCTCTTAGGAAAAAAATTAATTATTTTGCATAGGATTAACACTAGGGCTTCCCATGTGGCTCAGCTGGTAAAGAATCCTCCTGCAATGTGGGAGACCTGGGTTTGATACCTGGGTGGGGAAGATCCCCTGGAGAAGGGAAAGCTACCCACTCTCGTGTTCTGGTCTGGAGAAATCCATGGTTTCCATAGTCCATGGGGTTGCAAAGAGTCGGAAACGACTGAGCGACTTTCACTTTCAGAACTAGATATATTTTCTACATTCTTATAATTTTCTCAGGGACACTTCTCAAATATAGTTTAGGAAAAACAAGCTTCCTACTTTAAAGTTCCCACTACTTTCTCACATCTAGCAAGAGCAAAATTCAGTCATACTTCTGAGGTCAGAGTAATGATTTCTAAAGAATGATTATGAGAAATGATGATTAAGAAAAGTAATCAGGTAGGAAGTAGTAAAATAAAGCAGTTAAAAGTTATGTAAGTAAAGCAATTAAAGGTCAGTATTTTTCCGCTTTTAGAAAAGCTTTTAAACATTTAGAATTATAATGAACATATTACACTTGGGCTTCCCTGGTGGATCAGTAGTAAAGAATCCACCTGCCAATGTTGGGATCCATGAGTTGGAAAGATCCCCTGGAGAAGGAAATGGTAACCCACTCCAGTATTCTTGCCTGGGAAATCTCATGAACAGAGGAGCCTGTTAGGCTACAGTCCATGGAGTTGCAAAGAGTCGGACATGGCTTAGTGACTAAGCACGCACATATTATATTTATTCTAAAACTTCAAAATTATGTCAGCTTTGTAGTACTCAAAAGAAGATATTACCATTTCAAACAACTGTTACATCTTACATACACTTCATAAACTTCGCTTTTTCATATTTTCAAAGGCTCCATTTATCTGTAATAGTATTTTACCTTATTAGCTAATTAATATATACATGCAACAATATAAATAAACTTCAATAGTAAGCTAAGTTTTAAAACTATTTCACATTAACTGGTGAAAGCGTGGGCTTAAATGGAGTGAAACTGAAGGGACAAGAAATTATTACAAATATGTAGTTAATTTCACAAGTCCACTATATAGTTTATAGGTGTTACCTTGAAGTTATCACCCAACTGAATTCCTGCGGAGAACTAACAAGTAAATGATTATCAAGACAGAAAGGCTACAATTAAAATGAAAAGCTCAATTAAAAAGTACAAGTTACTAAAGTTCACCAAGGAGAGAACATCAGAGAATCATGAGCAGTTTACCAAACTGACATGATATGGTGGTAGGGAGCGAGCCATCGGTGGGAAAGGTAGCTTTTACTAAGTCCTTTTCCTTTTGGCAGCTGGTTTCAGTAGAACCTTACTGGGTAAGTTTTAAAATGTTAAAATTTCAGGAAGAGGAATACATATCATTGTATCTTATCTGCAACTTTCTTTTTTAATAAAGAAAGAGCAACTGGGGGAAAAATGTAGGACTTTCTAACCAAAGTATGAACAAAATGCAATTTTAATGTGTAATGTCAGTACTGAAAAATTTCATGAATAATGTGTATGATTCTATGTCTCTAGATTCATAATTAACCCACTCATCATAAATATCCTTCATAGTTGCAAACTGCTCCCTAATGAATGGCTGAGTAGGCAGGAGGATGTCTCAAGAAGAGACAAAGAGATGACCAAATCTACAGGGACTTTTTAAGACTCTGTAGGACCTCCACTGTTAACTACTACTACAGTCCTATCTCTACTGGAGTCCCTTACTGCAAAAAGAGGTGTATGGACTACCATTGATCTCTAGGGTCCTGTCCCAGGCAAGATTCTTTCCTAGGGTAAGTGCGAATTATATCCCCAAGCAAGGATAGATTTACAATTATATCTTCACATATCTTTTGACACCCACGACACATTGTAAAGAATGTCAGTGCCTTTATACCAAAGAGGAATCATCTAGATTGGAATGCATGGGGATGGGGCAGGGGCCATACAGCCTAGTGGCTAAAACCGTGGCCTCTGAAATATGACTGCCTGGACTTGAATACTAGCTCTGGAATGACCCTGAGCAAATTACTTAACTTTTCTATCCTCCATCCAATATCCTTATATGTAAAATGAGGATAATAACCACCTCTGTCAAGGGGTTGTTGTAAGTACTGTATGGGAAAATATAAGTAAAGTGCTTAGAATAGTGCCTGGCTTGTTATAATCCCTTAATGAATGTCAGTAAAATCCTATATCATTCAGAATATGACTGGCTAAGGTGCAACAGCAAAAATCAGCTGATAAGCAACTACTTGTATGTAAACTTAACGCTTTCCCTCTAACTAGAAATAATTATAAGATTCCCAGGATTGGTATTTAGAAAAGTCAGTTTTGGAGGCCATATATTACTGTCTTCTCCCTGGTCAGTATATTAATATGCAAATAAAACTGCTCTGCAACAAGATAAAGAATAAAACTTTTCATGAGGTACACATTATCAGTATATATTTCATGTCTACAATGCGTTTTAAATATAATTTCAAGTTCAGTTTGTCTCTTTGTGTTTGTTCACAAATCATATTGGTTCAAACCCTATCTTATGAAAGAAATATAGGGATGTTAACATATACCTTTACCTATATGCTGACCTAATATGTTCTTTCTTAAAAATAATGTATGTTATGCATTTCTATTTCTTAAGCTGAATAATAATGAGAATCTTACTTAAGCTCCAGGAAAAAATATCCATCACATTATATTAAAACTTGGAGTTCTGCTGGTTTGCACAGTTTTTTTTTTAACATTATGTTGTATCTATACTATTAACTACAAATATTTCTGCCTGATTATGGAATAAAGTTTATTAAAATAACAATAGCATTACAATTGTACAAAACAAAACATACCTATACCTCAACATAAATTGACTACAAAAATTCATATTGGCAAAATGTGACATTAGGGAAAACAAATTTGAAGAAAATTCTACCATTAATTCAGTTGAAATCCCATTGAACAGGTTTCAGCCCACAGCAGTTTGACAGTGCACTTGCAAGTGAAGATAAAGGAAGTCATAAAAATAATGGCATGAGGAAAACTTCATATAGCAGCAGGGAGCACCATTTATCATCACATTACTGTAACCCTCTCTGGTGAGAGATGAGGAACTGCTCCTCCAATACCTTCTTCTATAAATTGGCTCTTTTCCCAGCCCTTTTTAATTCTCTTTAGCTTTTGGCTTATACATGGAAGGAGTAAAACAATCTTACCCAGAATTACAATTGAGGGCAAAACAAGAGCAAGAACAAAGTTTGGTGGTGTATAAAACCTGTAGTACTCTTCTTCAAAAGCTCGTTTCCATCCATAAATCAAAACATGGAAAGTACTTATGAGCAGAGCGACATATCCAAGGGTAGACTTGGGGAAGAAGAAAGAGAAACAGAATAAGAAGCAAAATTATTCAAACTCATAAATTAATCCATCCAGATATACTATGTTTATATTTTGAAAACAAAACTTTATCTTAAATTATTGAGTTACTATTTGTTATCTACTGAATTAAACAATTTTAACATTTTCATATATTTCTTACACATTTATATGCATACTTTGTTTTACACAAATAAGGCCAAATTGCATATATTCTAATATTCTGATTATTTATCACATCTAGAACTTTTCCTCATGTCATTAAACATGAAAACATGAGTTTATTAAAAGGTATTCGACTGAATGGCTATGCTATAATTTACCTAACCATTCCTTTTTGTTGATCATTTACTGTTTTTTTACCTTCTTCAACTATTATATAATGTCACTTTAAGCCCTTTTTTAATATTTTGGTTTAGTTCCTTAGAACTGATTTCTAATAGTGGGATTACTGGTCAAAACATCTGGCTTTTCCTTAAGGATACTGACAAAAACTGGAAAACTTCTTTTAAAGGTTCTCCACATTTCTACCAGTTGTGTATATTTTTTAAAATGTATGTGACTATATATATATACTATATATGATATAGAACATATATCTGTATTACATGTATACATATATACACATGCATATAATTAAATGCTAAAGAGCATTCTCATAGGTATACATATAGTTGAAGATAAATATGAAAAATCTTATAGTATTAATGTGTAACATAAAAAGCATTTCAAATGGTTTTACTGACCATACTGAATGAGATTATAAGAATATTTTGTTAAAAAGTTTACAGTTTAAAAATCGAGAAGTTCAGCATTTTGGGTTCCCTTTATTATATTTAACTGCTTATTTGAGAAATGGTCTATGTTACACAAAATGTAGCACTCTCTCAGCATAATAATGTAGTGTCTAACTTCACTGGAGAAGGATTAACTCTCTAGCAGAAAATTGTTCTCCTTGCAATTACTCATCTAAATTTATCATGATACTTTGCACCTAACACCTTTTATTAGAGTGCCTTCTATTTCTTTTCAGGTGGGATTAAACTAGCAGTTTGGAAAATATTCACATTTTATTTCCCTCAAAAAGGAAAAATCAGTTTAGATGAGGGATAGGCCCTTATTCTGAATGAGGTTTTTAGACCACTTTAAAAAAAAAAAACCACACAAGCAAATAGGCAAAAAACAAAACCCCAACACAACCAAAAGTTAGTGTATCACCAGATGCCACTCATTTGCATATTGTGCTATAAACCATTTGGATACAACTAATACTGGTTTTATGGTAATTTAGGTAGGGTCTAAATTTGAATTATGTATTTTAAACATATGCAAATTCATTAAATAGCTATTACTAGAGAAAGTGAATGTTTAACTTATCATACAACAAATGTTATTTTCAAATCCTTCATACACATATGTATACAACTGATTTACCAAATACATATACTAACAAGATTCATAAGGCTGGTTGCTTGTCAAAATACATTAACCTAGTTTTGTTACTGCTTGTGTTTGTGTATATATACACATTTCCTTTAAAATATTCAGACTGAGCTTCTCTCCACTTGCAATTACAACTAATGAAACTTTTCTAGACAGATTAAGATGGCTCAGAATATAAAATAAATCTCCACTGAGTTGGCCAATAATACATTGACTTTGGTATTAAATTTGATCTAAGCTGACTTGCCTCCCACTTTTTATTCCTTTTAAAAATAACCTGTACCTATAACATAGTAGGCAGTGCTATCAAAACCTTCCAGTAAAGTCCTGTACTGGTCTTTTACTAACTAAACTAGAATGGTCCTAACCTGGCCTCTAGCAGCATATATTCCACGAGCTACTTGCATAAACAGCAGTCCCAGAGGCATTCTTTTATAAGGAACATATTTAAAATTTAATTGTACTTAATTACAGTTAAAATTCTGTACCACCCATCCCCTCACCAAACAAACACCATGTACCTGAATGAAACTGAATTCCCTCCAGTTTAAAGCGTTGCTCACTGAAGGGATAGAGGTGACTGCCAGGAGGGAAAGTAAGCCAAGGCTCATTATGCCAAAGGAAATATACATTTCAATTCTCCAGACTTCTTCCTCGTTCCAAGAGTTTTCAATATTTGCATGAACCTAACAAGAAAGCAAATGTGAATTTCCTTTGTTTGGTAGAACATTAACTGATTCAGCACAGAGTTCACTCTTGGCCTAAGAATGTGTCATATACAGACATATTTAGGTTGCACTGATTCAATTTAATGAACTGTTATGGAAAACCTATTACTGGATGGTATTTGTTCCAGGTGTATGGGAAAGAGAAGAGAGAGTTAAACAGAGGACTAAGGTCCTCTCCTTCCTCACCCATATGTGATAAGGGTAGTTGACACATTTGTAATACATCGTGCTGACATGGACTCTGGAATCCCAACACTCAAATACTGAGTGGTTGGTTCCAGAGGGAGACTAAAGAAGTAGTGGCAGTTAGTTTTCCGGTACTTTTAAAAGTTGGTTTCAACTTGGTTGAATATTCTGGCCTTAGTTCAATTTAGAATCCAGGCAGGTGCTTTCTAAACTTTGTTCCTTCCTTTCTCACAGAATATTTGTATGTTGATTTACTTCTTTCTTCTTACCTTCTTTTCCCCAGGAAGTTGAAATTGCCCTGAGGATAAAGCCCTATGGAGCACAAATATTTATCTACTTGAATGACCTCATTAATATACTTTTCAACTGTCTAGTTGCCTCATTCAGTACTTTTCCAAATGTCTTCCCCTTACATCGATAATGCACATATAATCAAGCCAGACTTTAACTCTGAATATGTCAGATTCTGCATAGGAACTACTTTTAGAATTGTCTGTTTACATGCAAACAATATAATTAAGAGTATAAATCAAGGTTTGGATTCCTTGGGTTGAAGCTTTAATCTAGTCAAGGAAAACAGGTTCTAACTTAATACCAGCTTTACTTTTTGTCCACTTCCAGGTAACCAAACTGAAGTTTAGTACAGGTAACCATACCTGAACCATACCAGGTAAAAAGAGAGAAAAGCTATTTCTTAGCCACTAGTTCATCTGAACCAATCTACCTGAACCATACCAGGTCACCATACTTAAAGTTTAAAAAAAAGAGAGAAAAGCTATTTCTTAGCCACTAGTTCACTGAACCAATCAATACCAACATTCTGAAAGAAGCCACAGAGCTCCTCTGTGGAGAAAAGGCTCTTACTATCTCATTTGGTGTCTATACAACAATACAGAATAACAGCATACCCCAGTAAACCTGGAGCCTACAACCTGTATCTCTCTATTAATACCTGCCCTCCCAATTCACCCCTTTATTCCATGAGTATGTTTTTTGAGTGTCTACAATGTGTCAGACACAGTTCCAGGCATTAGACGTTTATCAGTGAGCAAAATGGACAAAGACTCCTCCTCTTGTGAACTTGCATTCTGATGAGAGAAGGCAGAGAACAGTAAATAAAGAACACAGAGTGTGTTAGAAGGTGGAAAATACTATTGAACAAAGAGAAGGTACAGCAGGGGAAGTAGGAGAGGCTGGGAGTACCAGGGTTGAGTCAGAAGCAGGTGGCAGAATGTAAAACAGTGTCCAATGAGGGCCTCGCTGAGGAGATAAGGACTTGATGGAAAAAATTTTCACATTCTGAGGAATGGGAAAGTCATTCTGGCTCATATATGATTTGGTTTGAACTTTATAACTAAGAACAGCCTGTCTTATGTACAAACATACATTGTACATCAGCTTTTTACCATTAAAAAAAAGAATGCTGCCCACCATCAAGTTTTACAAAGGGTTTAATCACAATCCACTGTCAGTTCACAATGGGCCATGAGGAGAATTCAGGAGGAAAACAGAAGGATGAGGCTTTCTGGGCTATGAAATATCGGCCCCTAGATAATTAAGATGCATACCTCTGGGAGAATTTCAATGACCCCAGATTCCTGCATCTTCCAATACATGGAAAAACACTGAAATTATTAACTTGAAATATCTGTTCTTTGTGATTAGCAGTAATCCTTTATCAAGGATGTATGTTTGACCACACTTATTTCCTAGCTAAAAAATATCATATACATTCTGGCTCCTTCCCTGACTCTTCAGAGCAGTCCCCTCAGAGTTACTGAGAGGTTGTTTCCCAGGTTATAGTCTTCAGCTTGCTGTGGATAAAACTCTCTTCTAATCTGATTATTGATCGTTTATTATTTTTGTCAACAAATTGAAGACTTGAAGGAGGTGAGGAAGCTGGTAGAGTAGATATAAAAGCCTTACCATTCATTTAAGTGAAGTGGTTTTTAGAGAAAATGGCTTAAAGAACATCAATCTAGTAATTTTTTTTCAAATTATTTTAGGTTTTATTGTTGAAACAAGTATAACTACTGGATGCTACACACTTGGACCATAATGCTTTGTTTCCTTATAAAATGCAAAAGCTCTTACATACGTGTTTGGTATACCGTGCTCAACCTTCACTGAAAAACGCTACATCAAAGAGCTTCAATGAAACCCCTGATATTTACTGAATGGAAATTGTTGAGGAAAATCATAGTCTATGCCATCATCAAGCCAATTCCATGAGGCTGTCCCTGAAATTTTCTTTAAGAGTTAAGTGCTAGAAAAGCTTCACCTGAGGAACCAGTATCTTTCTTGCTTTTTGATAATAAAACCCAGCAATCCTGACTTGCTATTCTTTTTTATATTTTCACTAGGTTTAATTTTATTGTATGTGTTTACTAAAAGCTGCCTTATTATTTCACGGAACATGGCCAATTATAAAATAATTAACTGATGCTGGAAAGTAATCACTGCAGTTGTAACAAAAAAGGAAAATAAAACCCACCTCTTCACTTCTCTGCTTTTATTCTGCAGAGAAAGGGATGACAGAAGCTTTAACCATAAATTATTCTGAATTAGTCATATAATTCTATGCAAAAACCTTGTTTAAAGAATAATTCTTTCCCCTCCCTAAATATACCAACATTTCTATTATAAGGTATGTAAAGTTTTACACTATTTTAAATCTTAGTTTTTATAAATTATACTAATCAAGTATTTTACTAGCATCAGATAAATATCAAACATGCTCCATACCTGCTGATAAGCCATGTTGAGAAACAAGTATCTCTCTGATCTTCTCATTGGTAAGCAGAGGCTGTAGGCAACATGGACCGAAGCGAAGAAAAAGCTTAATAATCCAAGCTGTTTTCTACACTGTAACCAGGTCTCCAACCACGGTGGAAATCTCCTATACTTGGTGCCGTAATAAAGCTGATAAGCAGCTGCCAGGAGACCTGCCAGGTAGACCAGGGACAGCAAAGTAATGGCAACAATGGGCAAGGTCTTATTCACAATCTCAATAGGAATCTTGTAAAAGTCACTCTGCTGGTTTCTAGCATAGGGATGAATCACATCTCTGACAAAAGAATAAAGAAAGAAAAATGTGGCCAGGCTTATGGCTACCACCACTGGCCCTCTCCAGAGAGTAAACAGTCGCAGAGGTAAATTTTCAATCTCCCTGGCTGATGATAATGATCCCAGGTCAACGGGAATGAAATTCAATTGACGGGCAAGTTCAATAACCTGTTGTCGAGCTTGAATATTATTGCTGCATATATAAACCTGTGGGAAAAAACCAGAAGACTCATCATTACCATTGTTGGCTATAAAAATGGTAACAATCACATGCTCCATTTAATCCATGGAGCATCACGTATGATGATCTTGAGTGATACAAAAAACTAAGGTGATAAAGCATTTGTTAGTTTATTAATCTGTTTATTTATAGGTTACAATAGTATTGTAAAAAAAACAACAAAGTCCTTGCTAGCTTCGATGACATGAAAATGCAGAAAAATCTAGTGTGAACCTGGGACCAAGTCCTCAGGGGAAGGGAGGCAGGAGGAAAAATTTCTAAACCACGTGCTTCTGAACAGATAAGGTAAGTAAGGTCTTCTCTTCAGTAGTCTACGTGGAATTCAAGCTGCTGGCCATGCTCCTCACCAATCCAGCTCCCACACTCCTGCAGGGCATGGGCTGGGGCTGGTTCTTCAGGCTTTGGTGGACAGCTTAGCTCTAGGACTGCAGTGATTCTGCCAGAGTGATTGCAAGCAATACACTTTATGGCTATTCAGCAAGGGAAAAGATGAGTATGGTGAATGAGCATGAGATGGTTGAATTTGGAATGAAAACTTCTAAATTATGTCATGATGCTATACTATTTATAAAATTTACCTTCTGGCTTAGAAACCATTTCACCAAAACCATGGATAATCTCAGATATATTACTTCATTGGTCAGAATTGTGAAATTCTTTCATCTTTAAATGAGGATAATATATTTGGTGGGGGGAAATGGCATTATTAGGCTTGCTGCTGCTGCTGCTAAGTCGCTTCAGTTGTGTCCGACTCTGTACGACCCCGTAGACGGCACCCCACCAGGCTTCCCTGTCCCTTGGATTCTCCAGGCAAGAATACTGGAGTGAGTTGCCATTTCCTTCTCCCATGCAGGAAAGTGGAAAGTGAAAGTGAAGACAGTCAGTCGTGTACGACTCTTAGCGACCCCATGGACTGCAGCCTACCAGGCTCTTCCGTCCATGGATTTTCCAGGCATGAGTACTGGAGTGGGTTGCCACTGCCTTCTCCGATTATTAGGCTTAGTTAATTAAATAGTAAAAGTAACTGCCATTTGATGTGATTGAGATCAGTAGGAGTGGGGGTGGGCTTTCAAACTACCAAATACTCTTATACATTGTAATATGGTTGAGAAGTCAACAAATATTTGTTGAACACCAAGTTCATGCTGGAGTAGTGTTAGAACCTGGATTAGTATTAGAAAAAGTTTGTATAAAATCTCTGAGTGATGTTAAGGGAAAAAAAATTCCCTAAATACATCCCTGAAGATGTTTATATACATGCTCTGGAACAGACCACACTGAAATTCTTGCCTGCTAACCCTAGTTATATAATGGAAATAATGTAGACTTCTTAGGATTATTAATTTTATCTAACAGCCATATAAATGAAAAAGTCTACACTGTTAGAACTTCTAAAATGGAACGGTGAAGGTAGAAAAATATATATGAAAGAAATAAGGAAAGGCATTCTCAGTTTATTACAGGTGTGACAATGGTCAATTAAACTTTTTTTATTTAATTATTTGGGAAAAACACTAAAAATTATAAAACTTTATAATTTACCTAAAAGAACAAATCAAACATATATAAAGGCATGAGATACAAATGAAACTCTTTCTGTATTTCACATTGAACAATCTCTTGTTCCATAATTTATTTTGTTGAATATTAAAATTATCACTAATATGGGCAAAGGATTAAATTCAGGTTTATCTCTCATTTATTTGATCTATTGCTAAACCTTGGTGGATATGCAAAAGAATAAAAGGCTTCAGAACAGTCTCTCGGAAAGTATAGATTCTTTTACTAGGTCTTCCAAATTAAACACCTGAAAATGAATAGTTAATCATGACTCTCATGTGCAGCATGCTGTGCTGTGCTTTAGTTACTCAGTCAGGTCCGACTCTTTGCGACCCCATGGACTGTAGCCGCCAGGCTCCTCTGTCCATGGGGATTCTCCACACAAGAAGACTGGAGTGGGTTGCCATGCTGTCCTCCAGGGGATCTTCCCCACCCAGGGATCGAAACCATGTCTTTGGTGTCTCCTGCATTTCAGGCAGATTCTTCACTGCTGAGCCACCAGGGAAGCATGATATGCAGCATACAGTGCTGTAAATACTTGAATTTATTTTCTAAGACATCTAATCAACTGTCTTTATGGGCAAAAATAATAAAAGTATTTTATCGTCCTGCTCCAATATAATGCATAACTACACTTTTGAAAGATTTTTAAGGTGCACTACTCTATGTGTTTACTTATAAAAGCAGAGATGGAACACTGTTTACGAAATAGGCAAACACTGTTTACATCTTTTTGTTTGCAGAGAAAGGAGGAGGAAGGAAGAAAGGGTGGGAAGAAGAGAGGCAAAGAAAAAAGACAAGTTTGAGATTGTTTTAATTTCTGAGCAAGTAAGGAGATGGCCCATTATTCATCTACAAATCTTGTCTTTTTCTTCAATTAGCTGATTATGATAAGAAAGTTCAAGTTATTTTCTCAGATTTTTACATCATTTTGAGGATAGAAATATGTCCTTACAAGGTCAGGACACGAATCTTCAGGAGCTCATACACAGTTTTCAATCATGGGAAATAATCATGGGAGAGCATCAGAATTTGTTTCTTAGGTATATATTTGTCTACCTATTTAAGTATAAAATACCAGCTAAATAAGAATAAAATGTAAAAATACATACCTGCCGGCTGGCATCCTTAGGTCCTAACTGAAGTGCCCAAGCTGAGATAACATTAAATCCTTTCACAATCAAGGAGTCCGGGAATAATGAAGCCAAATATTCTGCATTGGATTCTGGGTATTGGTTTATCCTCATATTATTGCTCACATCAATCAGGATTTTACCCACAAGCAGATGTCTCAGGTCCCACAGGGAGGTATAATGTTCTCTATGTATAGCAACAAATATTATATTTGTTTTTATTAGAGCATCTTCATGGTGAGTGACATCTACTACATGAGGAAAAAATTCAGAAGCAAATTTAGGATTTCTACTTCCTATTACCACATGATAGCCACATCTAATAAGTCGAATGGTCAGAGATTTGGCAAAATCCCCACTTCCAATTACACCCACAGTGACTTTCCTTGCATCTTTGATACCATTTATCCCATTAGGCAAAAAAGTTTCACTAAGACTCTTGGGGCTTCCCATCATGGAGATCGATTCCATGATATGGACTCTTCCAAGATCACCAGGGATATCCTAGGGGAGAGAAAATAAAGCACTCATCAATTACTTATTACCAAACATGAACACACTTTTAGATGTTATAACAACATCCCTGTTTCTAGAGGTAAAACAATCTGGCATGCTATATAACATCAAACACCACAAGACACAATTTGTAAGCCAGAAATGGATCTCAAAATAGAAAAATGAACTGTCACAAAGTTGATGTGCTAGATTGAAGCTGCTCCAATTTTAATGTGCATTTGAATCATCTGAGAGTCTTGTTAAAATGCAGATTCTGATTCAGTAAGTCTGGAGTGAGGCCCAAGATTCTGCATTTCTAATAAGGTGATGCCAATGTTGCTGGTCTGTGGGGCCCCTCTTTGAACAGCAAGGCTCTAGAGCACAAAAGGAAAGAGAGTGAAATTTTCAGCAGGGGAGAACTTTAAAAAAAATACAGCTGCAACCAGTGTGGAAATTCAGTTTCTCAGCAGACCAGAGACAGCAAAGTAAGAAATACCACTAGAGGTAAAGAAGGACTGTGACAATTCATCATAGCTCATGAGACAAGAGAAGATAGACAAACAATAGTAAAACCCAAAGAACCATTTATGACCCCAAACTGTCTAGAGTCATTTGGGACTACCTCAGTAGCTAGTAAGAGCTTTATTATTAAATAAGAGTAAGCTAAATCAGCTACTTAAAAAAATGAAATCTGGGGTTTACCGTTTTCAGAAAAGTAGCCATCAAAATATAATAAAGAATTAATTAAATACTATAGACTTCTATCATCCACCTTATGTCTCATTAACTTATCATCGAGAAAGTTTGCCCGTATAAGGTTAGTAATGTGTTTATGGTCTTAAATTACACAATACTTATGAAATCTTTTTCTTCCCTTTTTTTTGCATTGGTTGCCTTGAATATAATGCAGTTATTTATTTCCAGAAAAAAAATCTGTCAAATTCTTTTCTTGGTGACTAACACCTGCAAAGTTCATATTTGTAGCAACTTGCTCAAGAATACTATTCAGATGGCCATGAATCAGTGTCACTGTTAGGTCTGAATGAAAAACACTCTTCCCTTTTATCTGCAATGTTCAATTTCTTTTATAGTAACAGCAGATGTGGATCTCTTCAGAGAACTTAATGGATTTTACAGGAACAGGTGGAATGTTTTTAAAAAATATGTTTTTCTGGTTTTTAGTAACTGGAATTTGAAATTACTGGAGCCAGGAAAATTCAACTTTTTACCCTAGAAATGGAGAATGTTCAATGACTCCAAATATATCAGTAAATTAATCTGTAGAAAGATAATAATATTACCTGATACTCAGATAGCATACACTGTGTGCCAGCTCTGTGCTTTACAGATTAACTGACAGCATCCTCACAACCACCCTATGAGATAGGCACTAATATTGTCATGCCAATTTTGCAGATGAAGAAACTGATACGTGCAGAAAATAACTTGTACAAGGTCACAAAAGAGGAACTAGAGAGACCAGGGTTAGAACCCAGGCAATCTAGCAAGGTATGTATCATTTGGGTGCCTGTAAGGAATTAAAGAAAGATATGGGGGTAGTGGCAAGGTGGAAGAGAGATGGTTGTGTTCATATTAGTATATTCTCCTTCTTCAGCCATGTCATTGCTCCTTAGCATTACCTAGTCATCTCAATGTCTAACTTGGGTCCTGGGAAAGGGGAAAACTCACTATTTTTTAGTCTATTACATGTTTCATTTCACACTTTTCAAGTTATAAGGGGTAATAATTAGTTGCTTTCCCTCAGGGTGATCCCATATACCCTGAAAAGCGGGGGTTAATGGGGGTGTCAGAGGCACTATGGTGGTACAAAACTGTCAGCATCCTCCGAGAGATATTCCTGGTATTTAGAGAATCAGAAGCAGTTAAAGAAACCAGAAGTAATTAAATCAATGCTCATTTCATTAAACAATTCAAGGTGAACTGACTGACCTACCCCTAGTCATATATATTATCTAAGGATAAAGAGAGTTACTAGATTCTCACACAGGAAACCAAGTTTCCTATGTCCCAGTTTCAAGTTCTTCTGAGTAGAGATTGTAGTATCCCCCCAAATGTAAGAATTGCAAAATCTTTAAATCCAAGAATCATGATGATCAAGACCTTTTCAAATGAAAGCAAAAATAAAAACAGTATCGCTGATCTGTTATTTTACAAAGTAAGTTCAAACCCCTTCTGTAAATCAGAATGTGAACAAGTAAAAATACATTAGGGCCTAATAATGTCATCTCTGGGTACCTCATAATACTATGTATCTTATACATATTAATAGATGACTCTGTCCCAACATGTCTGGGCCTTATTCATATTGTATTTCTAATGGCAAGTTTTAACCGAACCCTTTAATAGTATGACTGTGCCTATAAATAGAAGTTGGTCTAATAAATGAGACTTTTCTCATCAAAGTTTTAAGTAATGTAAAAGCATTCATGAGGAAAAAAAACAACTTTTAATGGATTTGAGAGATGGATTATTTGTATACTGCTGAAAGCATATGATAATGGCAGATACTATTTCGTAGTCTGCAATATTTTCACATATATTACCCTCTTTAATTCTCAGGTGGCTGTGAAGTACATACTATGCCCATCTTAAAGATGAAGAAATAGAGGCTTAGAGAACTTTAGCAATTTATCAAAGACAGTGCACTTTGTAGTTAACACAACTCAGCTTCACATATAAGTCTTTTGGCCTCTGCTAATTCTAAAACACTGCAATGCAAACATTGTATGGGATATCTTAAAACTATCAAGATCACCAAAAGTCACCCACTAGTTTTATTCTCCAAAAGAAATACTAACTCTAAATAAAGTATGAGTCATAGCTCAGATAGTTTTAGGTAAACTCAAAGCTATAAAGTGGGCAAACTCTGGGAGACAGTGAGGGACAGAGGGACCTGGTGTGCTGTAGTCCACAGGGTTGCAAAGAGTTGGACATGACTTAGAACTAACTGAACAAAATGACAAAGCTATATAGTTTGGATTTATAGCTATTAATCAATCATCAGTAAATCCAAATTTTAGATCAAAACCAACCAAAGACATAACTTTATTAATACTCTGAAAAAAAAAAAAAAACATGATTGATTACTGGGTAATTCTTGAAGAACCCCCAGGTAGCAACCCATTTTCTGTGGGGGCACTGCAAATACCATGAAGGTGTATAGTGCTTCTAGAGGGGAGGAAAAAAGAGCCAAGAAATATGTGTGGGTCCTGTGGAACTCACCTGTACACAGACCTAAAAAGCACTTCCTCTCCACAAACTATGGGTGCTGACACTGGAGTAAAAATCTCATGAATCTCCTTTCAATTCTGTAAGTCATCATTTTGGATCACTTAGTTAACAGCTGAGCTGAAGTTTACAATTGTGATGTCCATAAAAAATGTGGATATAAGGGACTTTCCTTGGTCCAGTGGCTCAGACTCAGCTTCCAATGCAGGGACCCTGGGTTTGGTCCCTGGTCAGGGAACTAGATCCCACATGCCATAACTAAGATCCTGTGCAGTGAAATAAATAAATATTTTTTAATGGGGTTATAAGAAGTGAATAATGTCAACAGCTGAAAAAGGTTTACCTGTTTACAAAGAGACATAAATACCTCACATTGTACATTTCCACTGATAAGGAGTGATGCAACTATAATCTAAAGGGAGATCTGTTTCTCCGTGGTCCAGCATGAATTTATTCAGGCCACTGTGTACTTTGCACAGAAGACATAAAGAAGAGAAGCACAGCGCTTACATTTAAGTTTACATTCCATTTAAGAAAAGACAAGATATACTTGAATTAAAAAGCAAGAGAAAGAAAAATTCACATCAGCATATAATTAAGAATTAGATAGTATGAACAGAGCATAGTTATTCTAGAAAATCAGGGAGAGAAAAGTATCATATGGTGTCTCTTTACCTCAAATCATTCTATATATATGAATTGTACTTGCAAAATAATCTCAAAATTACAGAGTGTTTCAAGGGAGGTACACTACAGGTTCATTCTAGCTTAAAACCTCAAGGACCCAAAATCAAATTTGGCTTTCTGTGACCTTACTTTCAAAGTACTAGGGCACTGGTTCCCGAATATGAAGCTATCACTGGTCAACAGCAATTAAAAAGTATATGGATATGGTAGGGAGTTTTTCATAAAATTATTCAATTTGCCAAACTGTCCTTTCCTCTGAGAGTAAATCTGAACTAACTTTAGGGGTCAAAATGTCTGTTTTTCATAAAAGGATAGTGATAAAAGTTATTTGAGTTGGCAGTCCTATATAGATCCTCTCCCCTCCTTTTTATTTTACTGGAAACTCTTATATTAAAGTGCTCCTTAAGCCTTTTGGAGAGAAAACCTTTCTGGGGAGAGGGGGGAAAGCACCCTGGACAAGTTCCCTGCTGCTGGAGATGTCTGCTTAATCCTCAGATGATATATCAAATATCCCCATCTAATTTTATGTAACTAAAGATTTTACTATCATGATCTTTGGGTTGCAAAAAGATAACCTCTAAAGTTTCTCAGTATTTAAATAAACATAAAACCCAACTGTTTATGGGCTTCCCTTGTAGTTCAGCTGGTAAAGAATCCACCTACAGTGTGGGAGACCTGGCTTTGATCCCTGGGTTGGGAAGATCACCTGGAGAAGGGAAAGGTTACCCACTCCAGTATTCTGGCCTGGAGAATTCCATGGACTGTATAGTACATGGGGTCGCAAAGAGTCGGACATGACTGAGCTATTTTCACTTTCAGTTTCACCTGTTTATAACAATAAAGAATTTCTTTGAGGGAAGAGGTGGGGTCTTTCTTTTTTTAGGCTTTCATTTTTTGGAAGAAATTTGTAAGTCCTTTAGACAAGCCCAGAAGTAAAGCTGCAATTCTGCTTGAAAAATCAGAATGTGATTTCTTAACACAGCAGTTGTCCAAGTATGGTCCCTGAACCAGCAGTATCAGCAGTACTGGGAACTGGTTAGAAATGTGAATTTTTAGGCACTATCCCAGACCTCCTAAATCAGAAACCCTGGGGGTGGAGCCCAGCAATCTGTTATAAAAATCCTCAGGTGGTTCTGATGCACATTAAAGTTTGAGAATAACTGCCCTAATGTAATGCAGTCCAACCACTATTCACCATTTGAATATTTAAATCCACTTAAGTCAGATTATTAAATTCTTTCAGCTGAAACTCTTGGATAATTTATATGCATCCTCATTTAAAAATCATTCTCTCAAAATTATGAAACAGTAATTCTATTAAAACTATGCAGATTTATTCTTTGAAATTCTGTTTATAAACTATGGTAATTACAAATGATTCATTAATATTTCATACTTGGATCTGGGTGTCTTTTTGTGTTCATATTTTCTAGACCTAACTGAAGAATTTTCAGAAAATAAATATAATAGCATTATAGCAAAAATAATGCTAACTCCAAACTTTCCAGACTTTTCAAATAACCTGAATTTTAATGAGATAAGCAAAATTACAAGTAACTCCCAAAATATTTCCTAGCGTCAGTATGTATTCAATATATACCTTTATATGGGTATGATTTTATGATATTTCTAGGTCCTAAATCACCAAAACAAAACTTTATATGTTTATTATGTTGAAATTACTAGAGAAAGAAAGCAATCTAATTCATGGTAGGAAGATTTTAAGCAAAAAAGCTTTCTGGTTAAATTTAGGTTAGTCTAGAAATTCAATTTTTAAAATGTATTGCCTGACAAATTAAAGTAACAACATCCTTCTAAGACCTCCCCACCCACCCACTTTTCCTCTATGTTTAGGCCACAGAAGATGCTATACACATCCTTCCATCCACCTTATAAGAAAGCCTGTTACATCAAGCACAGTCAGGGGTCTTGTGCATATCTGGACTCTCATAGCAATGCAAACTGAATGACAAGGGGGTATGTCATATTTCCAAATGAAGCTGGGAATAGCAGGTTATATCATGGCTGGTATAATCTCCCCATTTTATAATGTGTTGCAGATTATACTTTGAGATAAAGACACCTATGTTTGGTGGTGGTGGTTTAGTCACTAAGTCGTTTCCAACTCTTATGACCTCATGGGCTGTAGCCCGCCAAGCTCCTCTGTTCATGGGATTTTCCAGGCAAGAATAGTGGAGTGGGTTGCCATTTCCTTCTCCAGGGGATCTTTCTGACTCAGAGATTGAACCTGGGTCTCTTGAATTACAGGCAGATTCTTTACCGACTAAGCCACCAGAGAAGCCCACACCTATGTTTACTGGCTAGCAAATACAAGCTTTCCTGTGTTGTAGCAACTTACAAACAAATAATCTTCTATGAAAGGCCTAGCACTCTAGCCTCTACACAAACCCGTTTCCCCTTTCAATGCCATACCATAAACAGGTTAGAAAAGGCACCAGTGCCCACTGGGTGCTGTGAACTGTAGGGATCTCTGATGATTGACATCAATTTATTTATTTATTTTTGACATCAATTTAGAAATCTGTCCACAGCCAAAGGTCATAAAGATATCATCCATCCCCAACCATTCCCCCATCCAGTGTCTTATTGAGCTTTACCCACCAGGCATTCAGCTAGGTATTAACACTTCAGTGATAAGAAACAAGTACTGGCTTCTTGGTCTTCTAAACAATATGATGAAATTATAAATATTGAAGCATATATAGCAACTAAAAAAAGCTTTATGGAGGTATAATTTACATATCATGAAATCTACCCATTTAAAATGTGTAAATTAATAATTTTCAGTATATTTACAGTTATGTAACCATCACAACAATCCAGTTTTAGAACATTTCCACCAGTAATAACTGTTATTACTCAAATTTTAATAAAAGTTTGCTGACAGCATATGCTTCTTTTTTGTTTTTTTTAAACTAGTATATGCTTCTTTAAAAAAAAAAAATCCTTCTTCCTGCAATGTCCTAAACATCCCACTGGCTTTCACATAGCAGACTGTGGCCTGTCTTTTGCTGATTCTGCTCGGTGCTATGGGTATAATAGAGGCATCTATTACTTGGCTTAAGTGGAGAGGCAGAATCTAGGTCTCAGAGCTGCCTCTTTCCACAATGGAGAACAACCTTCTAAAGCTGTGGTTCTCAGCTCCAGCTGCACCCTCCAGTGACCTGAGGAGCTTTATCACATAGTGATACCCNTGTCTTTTGCTGATTCTGCTCGGTGCTATGGGTATAATAGAGGCATCTATTACTTGGCTTAAGTGGAGAGGCAGAATCTAGGTCTCAGAGCTGCCTCTTTCCACAATGGAGAACAACCTTCTAAAGCTGTGGTTCTCAGCTCCAGCTGCACCCTCCAGTGACCTGAGGAGCTTTATCACATAGTGATACCCAGTCACCACCACCCTTGAATCCCAGATTTTTATTTTTATCTAGTCTAAGGTTCAGCCTGAATTTTTAAAGAGATTTTTTCATCAGGATTTTAAATTATATCCTTAGCTTTAATTTGCAGCCAAGATTGACAACTATACCAAAGAGGCACGATTCAACCACATACCCATTTTGGTATTTGGAGATAACAGATATGGCTTTTTGATGCTCAGTTACATTTCTTTTCATGAAAAGTAACCCTAGCAAGAGACTAACAGCAGCCCCTGGATACTGGAAGCTGGAGAATACAGCCCTTTCCCTTGCAGGCTCTGAGCTATCTCAGAAGGTCCACTCACTATTTTGCAATTTCCTCTCTTCATTTTTTGGAAAGGACAGTGCCATTCCTTAAAATGTGTCATCCCACCGCACAGCATACTTTGTTCCTGTTATTTCATAACATTCAAATTTCAGAGTGTTCCAGTAAGAGTGTCTCTTCTGTCTGACTAGGGGCTTCTCTCCTCAATTCTTCAGGCATCATAGATTCCACTGACCTGAGCAGACAAAGGTTTCCAGGTGGACCGATTATCAAGCTTTAATGTGGGTAGGATAACCTGAGGATCTTGCTACAATCCACATTCTGATTCTCTAGGTCTGGAGGAGGCTTTAGAGCCTGCCTTTCTCCCAAGCCCCCAGGTGATACACATGGCCCTAGTTCATGGGTCAGACTTGGACTAGAATGGCCCTAGAGTTTCTCTACCTTTTCTTTTGATCTTATTAACAGCTGATACAGACTAAATAAATGAGAAGACTATGGCATTTATAGAAAGTTTGGTTTATGTGGTATCAAGGAGAAAGAATAGGCCTAGGCTTCTGAAATCATCTTAATATTATGAATTTCAGTTTCATTTGTTAAAACAAAAAAGTTGTACGTGACTCTGCAGTCCTTTTCAACCTAAAATTCTTTTGTTTCTAAGACTCAGTTCAGTTCAGTTCAGTCGCTCAGTCGTGTCCGACTCTTTGTGACCCCATGAATTGCAGCATGCCAGGCCTCCCTGTCCATCACCAACTCCCAAACTTCACTCAAACTCATGACCATCCAATCAGTGATGCCATCCAGCCATCTCATCCTCTGTCCTCCCCTTCNGTCTTCTCTTGTGTTGTTGGAAGAGGGTGTTTGCTATGACCAGTGCATTCTCTTGGCAAAACTCTTAGTTTCTATGACTAATAGCTATATAATAATGGGAATTGCTAGCTTATATTTAACACTATGACATTTCAAATTTGTGAGCTTTATTTAATAGTATGATTTAAGTAGTACACAGGTTCCTTGAAATTTCAAGGTCACAGTTTTCCTGAGTGGACCTTTGACTTGATGTATGCATTTAATCCCTGAAGTATGTTGTTGTTGTTGTTTAGTCGCCAAGTCATGTCCGACTCTTTGCGACCCCATGGACTGCAGCACACCAGGCTTCCCTGCCCCTCACCACCTCCTAGAGGTTGCCCAAGTTCATGTCCATTGAATTGGTGGTTCCATCCAACCACCTCATCCTCTGTCATCCTCTTCTCCTTCTGCCTTCAGTCTTTCTCCGCATCAGGCTCTTTTCCAGGGAGTCAGTTGTTCACATCAGGTAGCCAAAGTATTGGAGCTTCAGCATCAGTCATTACAATGAGTATTCAGGGTTGATTTCCTTTAGGATTAACTAGTTTGATCTTCTTGCTGTCCAAGGGACTTTCAGGAGTCTTCTCCAGCACCACAGTTCAAGAGCATCAATTCTTCGGTGCTCAGCCTTCTTTATGGTCCAACTCTCACATCGACACATGAGTAGTGGAAAAACCATATCCTTGACTATACAGACCTTTGTTGGCAAGATGATATCTTTGCTTTTTAATACACTGTCTAGGTTTGTCATAGCTTTCCTTCCAAGAAGCAATTGTCTTCTAATTTCTGGCTGCAGTCACCATCCAGTCATTTTAAAGCCCAAGAAGAAGAAATTTGTCACTGCTTCCACCTGAAGTATATTATCAAGCTAAGAGAATTCTATTACACTCAGATATATCACCTTCTAGGATTTTCAATTTATTGAAGTTTCCTTGACATTCCTCTGGCTGAATGGCAACTATTGTGCTATATTAATTTTATAAAACAGAACCACATTTGTTTCACAAACATCTAGAACATTAATTGTTGGATGATAATAACTCTGAAAGGACTGTTCTCAGAGGTCTTGATGACTTTCAAAGCCTGCTGATTTGGATGTGTTACCAAGAAAAGGTAATCCTCTGGGGCCAGGCAGTGAGGTTGGTGTATTTTTTACGTTGCAGGCTATACTGAACTTTTCTTCTGTCCTGCAAATCCCAAGCTCCTCTGAAGCTCCTCGCAAAATGAAACATCCTCTCCCTATGCTCACTGCTGTCATCTACTGATCTCTGGCTTATTCATTATTACTGGTGACTTTGGCCCCCAATACTAACACAGTCTTCCTCTCTGCCCCAGCAGTTGTCATGCCGACCACTTCATCATTCAAATGGATGAACCATTCAATCTCAAGGCCTCATTTCCTTCATCTAAGGCAACAAATCTTTGCCTCCACCTCACCTCAGATATTTCCAAGCACTATCTCTTGGCCTTCCAATAATCTAGTCAAATACACTGATAATTCCAGATAGCAGGAGAAATCTGATGTTTACTATATTCTCACTCTACTGGTTTCTTTATCCATCCTAGATTTCACAGTGTGTATTTATTATTACTCAAATAGATGGACTCTTGTTACACACTAAATGGTTATTACCCTACCCAAACTATATGTTGAAATCCTAACTCCCAATGTGAGAGTGTTAGTATGCACAGCCTTTGGGAGGGGATTAGGTCACAAGGGTGGAACCCTTATCAGCTGGATAAAATAGAGCCCAGAGAGCTCTCTTTTCCCATCTGCCATGAGGTCACAGAGAGAAGTCTATGAACCAGGAAGTGGGCCCCTACCAGACTGAATCTTCCGGTGTCTTGATCTGGGACTTGCCAGCCTCTAGAACTGTGAGAAATAAATGTCTGTGGTTTAAGCTACCCAGGCAGTGGTATTCTGTTATAGTTCCTTTCCATCACATCCACTTGGCAAATCTCTAGTTGTGGAAGAACCCAGCTATCCATTTTCACTGTTATCTGTACTCAAGTTGGTGAAAACTGCTAAAGAAAAAATCTGAAAACTCAGCTCACCTTAAATTCACCATTATCAGTCTCACCTATCAAAGGACAGTCTGTCCATTTCTGGCCTAGACACCATCCCTTTTCTCCTTCCAAGCAGCTTTTGTTATGATCTCCTCAGAGACATCTCAAACTTAACAGGTTCAAAATGAAACAGATTTTTCTACTCAGATCTATTCACATTCATCCAGATTTTCTCCTCTCAGTAAATGATATCATTACCCACTATTTGGGCTTCCCTGGTAGCTGAGGTGGTAAAGAATCCTCCTGCAAAGCAGGACACATGGGTTCGATCCCTGGGTCAGGAAAATCCGCTAGAGAAGGGAATGGCTACCCACTCTAGTATTCTTGCCTGGAAAACCCCATAGACAGAGGAGCCTGACAGGTTACAGTCCATGGGGTTGCAAAGAGTCAGACAAAACTGAGCAACTAAACACACATACCCATCATTTGGTCAAGCCAGAAATCTAGAAGTGAACTTCATGTCCTTGCTTTCCCTCACCCTTAACGTAAAACCCACACCAACTTCTGTTTTCCAAAATATTTCTTAAAAATCTCTCTCCAATGACACCAGCTTAATCCAAGTCTCTCTCATCTTTCACTTGAACTCTGCAGACGTTTTCTAGTGGGTCTCTCTACTTATTTCTTCACTTCTTTCCAAACCATTCTCCAGGTAGCAGCTAAGATTGTCTTAAAATGCAGATCAGATGATATCTTTCACTTCCTTAGAAATCAACGGCCTCGTGTTGCATTTTGAACTACAGTCACCTTTCTGAGCTATGAGTTTCCCAGGTGGCGGTGGTAGTGGTAAAGAATCCACCTGCCAATTCAGGAGACATGGGTTCAATCCCTGGTTCAGGAAGATCCCCTGGAGAAGAAAATGGCAATCCACTCCACTCTTCTTGCCTGGAAAATTCCATGGACAGAGAAGCCTGGCTGGCTATAGTCCATGGGGCCACAAAGAGTTGGACACAACTCAGCCCTCACTCACACACCTTTCTGACCTGCATGAACCTGACCTGAAGGCTCTGAATGGACTAGCTAGCCCCAGTATAACTCTTCAGTATCATCCTGTGTGACCGTTCCTCCCTATGTTCCAGTCACAGAATCCTTTTCTTGATGTAGAAAGGACCAATCACTTTCCCATCCTATGAACAGGCTATCATGTCTCTTCAGTAAAATGATTCACTCCAATTTTGTTTTGTTTTGAGCCCCTGTTAAGTTTCCTTTCTTATGTAATTATTCTTTACTCATTACTATTTTCCTGACCAGAAAATCAGCTCCCCGAGGGTAAAACCATGTTTGTCTTGTCCATCACTCCCTCCACAGTTTCTGACACATAGTACATAAGAATACGATAAATATTCTTCCTTGTCAAATGTATCCAAAAATGTCATGGACAAAAGAGATGTAATAGGTCTCCAGATAAGATCCCTCATTTTGCTGATGAAGACAGCAAGCCCACAGGCCCAAAGGGGGTGATATATCAATGTCACAGTTAGGTCAATGTCATGGTTACTGGCTGAACACAGAATAAATGCATCTCCCTGATACCCTGAATATGTTCTTCAGTGAAACTGCAGTATTAAAATATAATTATGCTCACTCACTATAAGTCTGTTTTCCATGTCACTAGACGATAAAAAATGACCTGGATATATAGCCTTTCATTTCCTTTCTGCACAATTTGCTCAATTCATCATTACTGATATTGTCTTACTCCTTGAACACTTTTCCATCCCCTACCCCCTCCCACCGCCCCCTCCCCCAAGTCTGACTAGCTAAGACAAAGAAACTGTAGCCTTTCAAATTATGTTTCTAAATATCCCGCAAAATCTCTAGGATGAGAATTTTTCTTCTGAAGAGAAACAGAGACAGCTGCAGACTAAAAAATAATGAGACTTAGAGAAAGAAAAAATAAATAAATGGAGATCAACACGATGAAGAAATAATATAGGTGAAAAAAGTGTGTGGGTGTGGCGGGGATGTGGTTTGCAGAGAACTAAAAAGGTTCCCAGCGCGGGGGTTGTTAGCAGGACTAGAATCCAATCAGAGTCAAGAGAGTGGGGGTGGGGCAGGAGTTGAAATTCTACTTCTCCCACTTTCAAGGTGATGAGTGATAATTAACCATGACCTGGAATAAGTTTTTCTATCTAAAAAATGCACTGCCTGAGGAGCAAAAACTGACACCAATCCTTCTCCAAGGCAGTAAGGAAGATAATAATTGGAAATCTCTCGACAAAAATTCTCTTTATCTCTCTGCTCTATTTTAAGAGCAAGATTTTTAGGCCATAATTTTCAACAAGTTTTGGCTGTGGCTGAATACAGGGCTTAGATAATTTAGGACACTCAAAGAAGAGGCCAATTACTTTCTAACACATAATGGCCTAAACACACCACGGTCACATCATTGGGTAATAAACAAAATGACTACTAGAAAGATATACACGTTCGCAAAGCAGCGCTGCCGGATCTTCAGTGAAATATGCTGCATGAACCTAAAGTGGATAGAAGAGTATCAGGCAGGCTAAGGTAACCTGTCCGTCCTTTCCCTTCGTTCCCTTGGGCCACATCCTACCTGGGACAGTGTCTCTCCTGGCCTCCTTTCTCCTGGGCCCAACCAACCCCAGGACTTTCTGGGAGCTCGGGGAAGTAGGGGTCGGAATCCGCTGGAAAGACTCCCTCCCCACTCGCTGCCTCAAGGTACCAGGCGATCAGGAACCCCAGAAGCTCAGAGCGGACGCCGAAGAATCCTGGGAAAGAGGCATGCAGCGCTTGGCACCGACTGCATCTTGACCCCCAACTCTGCAGCTGCCACTGCGCCTAGCGCTCTCCCCAACAGACTCACCTCCGCGCCCTCCACGCCGGGCAGGGGCGGGCGTCGCAGCTCTCTCCAGCAGTGCCGATTCCCGGGGGCTTCCCCGGGCTCTAGGGCCTAGGGACCGTGCCTCCGGCTGGCGGCTTGCAGGGTGGCTGCCGCTGTGGTCGCGCTCGGGCAGCTTCCCCGCCTCCCCAAGCTGGATCGCGCAGGGCTGGGGAGCACGGCGAGGAGGGAGGGAGGGAGGAGGGAGGGAGGCGCGCGGAGGCCAGCCTCGCAAGACCCACCACTAGGGGCTGTGCGCAGGGAGCCGGCAGAGCGCGGAGCGGGACGGGGACCCCTAGCGGGCTAGGTGGGAGAGCTGAGGCGGCGAGGGAGGAGTTGGAGAGCTCGGAGAGGGTGAGGGGAAGATCTGGGGAGAGCCTGGGAGTACGTGGACCATCAAGAAGTGCAAGCAAAGCGGCGGAGCGTGCTGGCTATTCGGTTCTAGCTTGGCGTTTTCCTCATTCTCTGCACCTCCTGGGAGCCGCTGATTATCCATCCACCCGTGGCCTGAGCCTCCCTGCAGGGCTCCGCCAGGATTCATTTTGAAGCGGTTTAGAACAGTTGAGTCCACTTTTCTCCTCCATTGCTTGTGTGCTGTACAGCCGCCTTTTCCAGTCTAGACTTTGCTTTTAATTACACTCCTGCTCTCCCTACTCAGTTCCTGACAAGTCTCCAAGAAATTGCGCTTTTTATCCTGTACGTGTTCTTTCCTTCACCTCTACCCACCCAAATCATCTTTTGGCTTGACTGTGTCTTTGGAATAAAACGTTCAGAAATGCCCTTTCATGAACAACATTTAACAACTCCCTGAGATAGGAGAGAACCCTCAGAGCTGGCGGACCACATAGCAGTTTGTTAGCTTTGACCTTCACTCTAACTGGTGGTGCTTGAGCTTGGTGTAGGAGAAAAGGAGGGTTAGGTCGGGAGTTGGGGGGCGGGGAAAGGCAGATGAAGTAGGATACCAGGGTTCCCGGGAAAGCCACTTAACTGCCTAGGCCACAATGGCCTTGAGTGTTCAGAGGATTCCTGAGCTGTAAGGCCACCTTTGGTTTGAGGATTATGTAAATACCCGCCCTCCCCAACCCCCAACCCTGCAGATGGCCAAATAGCCAGGTATCCTTCATCTTTTGTGCCGAAGATGCAGGCAGAAGCAAGAGATCTTTATTTTCAAATGTCAGATCGATTTACTGAAGATTCTCAAATTTGGGGAATTTGTTTTCATACATCAGTAAATCCCCATTTCAGCAAATTTAAGTTTAAAAAATAATCTCTTCCGGTGTTTTATTAACCGCGGGAAAAACTCTTGAAGCAGGTCTTGGATCGATTACTGGACACTGCACTTTCCCCTTTGCAGTCTACACCGAGATTAACCTTTGCAAATGCTGCTTTGGAAATACATTCTTTGTTTGACTTGACATGTTCCCCCTCCCCCACAGCCAAATATTAAGTTCAAAAGTTTAGGCATGAGCTACCCGTTAATGACGTGTCATGATGTGGTGGCACTGGCATCTGGTAAAATACTTTCCACGTTGGTAACTGGGAAAAAAAAAATTTAAATTTTGTATCAATTTTTATTATTTGCTTCAACACTACTTTGAAATAATGAAATTAGTATTTTTAACACTTCTATAGGGCAGGTAGAGGAAATTCATGAAACTTAGTAGTTGATGAAGTGTTTAGCTTTCCCATGTTCTTAAAATATACAATAGCGTATAACTTCCACAAGGGTTATTAAACACAAAGGATTTTTAAGTATCCTAAACTATAAATTATTATCAAACAGGTAGGTAAGACATATATTTAAAATATTTTTAATAGCTGTCTTAACATGGGTTTGAACTATTCAAAAAAATCAAGTTATATGTGAAATCGCTTACCCTAAAAGAGAACCAATGAGTCAGTAATTTGCAGTTTCCAGAAGACATGAACTATTAAACTTGAACTATTACTTGAACTATTAAAATAAGACGTTCTCAATGGAAAATCTCATGTCACCAGATGTGTTCCCCAGAGTTGTTGGTTATTGATGCGAACATGATTCCTTTCAACTTCTTCTTCCATGGTTACTGTCATTTTTACTACAGTTGTCATTTGGAGCTGCAGAGTATAAAAATGATTTCACAAGATTTTTCCAGGTCATGACATGCTCTCTGAGAAATCCCTTTAGTTCCATGAAGTAGTAATGGATTCCACTGAAGTACAGCAGTAAGTTATTAAATGGATTTCTAATGGCCTAGAGATGTTCACACAGTATTTTCTTTGAAGTTATTATACAATTGAATAACTTGAGTGCTCATTTCCAAAGTATGTAACTTCAAGCTCTAGTCCCTCAAAATGCTCTTCCAAGTAATATTCACTACAAAAGCGTTTATTGAGCTCCTGCTGTGTGCCCTGGCTAAGGCACTTGGAACATGGTGAAGAACAGACATACTTACCTGTCCCATTAGAATTGATAGTTTGGAGACAATAAATTAGTGAACAAGTACAAATGAGATTTATACAAATTTGTTTATGCAAGTAAAATAAACATAAATCATGATGAAAATAACATAATAACAGATAAATAATAATGAACTTTATTTTAGAGATTCACAATGCAAATTAGTGGGTTAAAGGCTCTGAGAATTTCTACCTAAAAGACATTTCCTTTACTTCTCCCCAACAAATTCCCAAACTTTTTTGAGGACTGAATATTAATGAAATAGAACCATTTGTGAAATACTGCTCTCTGAAACCAATAAACATAAAATTCTATTAACATTACCTTACATTTTTTGTCAATGACTATTCATATACTTTAATAAATTTATATATAATACATTTTAAATAGATTGAGGATAAAATTATATACATTTATAAGTACATTAATAAATTTTGACAGATTTATAAGAATATGTTTCATAGATTTTGTGTGAAGACAAAATGATGTAGACATGTTTATAAATCTATTAGAATGTATGAGTGTATATCTGTTTAAGACATATTTGCGGCTAAAATTGTTTCATGAATGACTTTGCATACATCAATATAGTCCAGATGCTTATAATTTTTAATTACTATAGTCCATAATATTAGTATAGAATTGTTTTCTTTACCCTGAGCTTTAGGAAAATACATTTTTTTTATGCTTCTGCTATTGCAACTAACACTCCTTTAACCTCTTTGAAAAATTTGCTCTTTGCTATAGTAAGTGGAAGGAATATTTCTGATATCAGTATTTTATTAAACATTTTAAATGTATATTTTTAATTATAATCTACAAAATTTCAGTAAAAGGAGATTTGATTCTGGATCTCATAGATGACCACTTTGTAACCGAGTACAAGTATGCAATTTCAGAACACATGTTTTTTTGCATTTATCATGGCATTAGTGCCTAGCAATATCACCCTGTCAAAGTCTAATGAGAGATCTTAGAGCTTAACAATAAAAAAACAAATAATCCAATTATAAAATGGACAAGTGATTTATAAAATGGACAAATGATTTGAATGTATCTGTGGACTTAGTTTCTAAGAAGACATTCGCTTCAAGTGAATACCAAATAACATTAATTTGTGCTTTTTCAAGATGTGGTTAACAGCTGACAGAAGAGAAAAAAGGGATGGGAGAAATTAGTCACTCTTCAACTCATTTTAATTAAAAATTTATCTTACGTAAGTTATAGGTATATAATATAGTGATTCACAATTTTTAAAGGTTATATTACATTTATAGTTATTATAAAATATTGGCTGTGTTCCCTGTGTTGTACCATATATCCTTGTAGCTTATTTTATACCTAATACTTGGTACCTCTTAAGTCCTACCCCTATGTTGCCCCTCTCCCCACTGGTAATCACTAGTTTGTTCTCTATGTCCGTGACTCTGCTTCTTTTTCGTTATACTCACTAGTTTCTTGTATGTTTTAGATTCCACATATAGGTGATATCATACAGTATTTGTCTTTCTTTCTTTGACTTATTTTACTTAGCATAATGCCCTCCAAGTCCATCATGTTGTTGTGAATAGCAAAATTTCATTCTTTTTTTGGCGGAGTAGTATTTCTCTCTGTGTGTGTACATATAGTATATATGCCATTTCTTCTTTATCCATTCTTCTATTGATGAACACTTAAGTTGCTTTCATGTCTTAAAAATTGTAAATAATATTGCTATGAACATTGGAGTACCTGTATCTTTTCAAGTGCCCATTTTAAGTATATTAAACCCAGAAGATCTACAGAGATACAGTCAGTACCACACTCAATTTACAAGCAGCAATTTAATTTCTATCCAACAATATTTTTCATAATTAATTGTGAAATCCAGGTCCCCACTGACCAGATGTATCTTGATTTCTCATCTATTAAATGAATCTCCAACCTTATAGAGTTATTGTGGGTATTAAGTGAGTTGCTACATATAAAGTGGCTATTATCCATTAACTAGTATATGTGTTAGATTTTATTTAACAAACTTGCACATTTGCTTTGGTTTCATAGTTATGTACATGTTCTAATCCTAAAAATTTTATACAAAGTTTTGTATTTGAACTATAATACAAATATATAATTGAAATATGATACAAAACTATAATCATACAGTTTTTTTAGAAAGAAATTACAGTCANCCAACCCTGCAGATGGCCAAATAGCCAGGTATCCTTCATCTTTTGTGCCGAAGATGCAGGCAGAAGCAAGAGATCTTTATTTTCAAATGTCAGATCGATTTACTGAAGATTCTCAAATTTGGGGAATTTGTTTTCATACATCAGTAAATCCCCATTTCAGCAAATTTAAGTTTAAAAAATAATCTCTTCCGGTGTTTTATTAACCGCGGGAAAAACTCTTGAAGCAGGTCTTGGATCGATTACTGGACACTGCACTTTCCCCTTTGCAGTCTACACCGAGATTAACCTTTGCAAATGCTGCTTTGGAAATACATTCTTTGTTTGACTTGACATGTTCCCCCTCCCCCACAGCCAAATATTAAGTTCAAAAGTTTAGGCATGAGCTACCCGTTAATGACGTGTCATGATGTGGTGGCACTGGCATCTGGTAAAATACTTTCCACGTTGGTAACTGGGAAAAAAAAAATTTAAATTTTGTATCAATTTTTATTATTTGCTTCAACACTACTTTGAAATAATGAAATTAGTATTTTTAACACTTCTATAGGGCAGGTAGAGGAAATTCATGAAACTTAGTAGTTGATGAAGTGTTTAGCTTTCCCATGTTCTTAAAATATACAATAGCGTATAACTTCCACAAGGGTTATTAAACACAAAGGATTTTTAAGTATCCTAAACTATAAATTATTATCAAACAGGTAGGTAAGACATATATTTAAAATATTTTTAATAGCTGTCTTAACATGGGTTTGAACTATTCAAAAAAATCAAGTTATATGTGAAATCGCTTACCCTAAAAGAGAACCAATGAGTCAGTAATTTGCAGTTTCCAGAAGACATGAACTATTAAACTTGAACTATTACTTGAACTATTAAAATAAGACGTTCTCAATGGAAAATCTCATGTCACCAGATGTGTTCCCCAGAGTTGTTGGTTATTGATGCGAACATGATTCCTTTCAACTTCTTCTTCCATGGTTACTGTCATTTTTACTACAGTTGTCATTTGGAGCTGCAGAGTATAAAAATGATTTCACAAGATTTTTCCAGGTCATGACATGCTCTCTGAGAAATCCCTTTAGTTCCATGAAGTAGTAATGGATTCCACTGAAGTACAGCAGTAAGTTATTAAATGGATTTCTAATGGCCTAGAGATGTTCACACAGTATTTTCTTTGAAGTTATTATACAATTGAATAACTTGAGTGCTCATTTCCAAAGTATGTAACTTCAAGCTCTAGTCCCTCAAAATGCTCTTCCAAGTAATATTCACTACAAAAGCGTTTATTGAGCTCCTGCTGTGTGCCCTGGCTAAGGCACTTGGAACATGGTGAAGAACAGACATACTTACCTGTCCCATTAGAATTGATAGTTTGGAGACAATAAATTAGTGAACAAGTACAAATGAGATTTATACAAATTTGTTTATGCAAGTAAAATAAACATAAATCATGATGAAAATAACATAATAACAGATAAATAATAATGAACTTTATTTTAGAGATTCACAATGCAAATTAGTGGGTTAAAGGCTCTGAGAATTTCTACCTAAAAGACATTTCCTTTACTTCTCCCCAACAAATTCCCAAACTTTTTTGAGGACTGAATATTAATGAAATAGAACCATTTGTGAAATACTGCTCTCTGAAACCAATAAACATAAAATTCTATTAACATTACCTTACATTTTTTGTCAATGACTATTCATATACTTTAATAAATTTATATATAATACATTTTAAATAGATTGAGGATAAAATTATATACATTTATAAGTACATTAATAAATTTTGACAGATTTATAAGAATATGTTTCATAGATTTTGTGTGAAGACAAAATGATGTAGACATGTTTATAAATCTATTAGAATGTATGAGTGTATATCTGTTTAAGACATATTTGCGGCTAAAATTGTTTCATGAATGACTTTGCATACATCAATATAGTCCAGATGCTTATAATTTTTAATTACTATAGTCCATAATATTAGTATAGAATTGTTTTCTTTACCCTGAGCTTTAGGAAAATACATTTTTTTTATGCTTCTGCTATTGCAACTAACACTCCTTTAACCTCTTTGAAAAATTTGCTCTTTGCTATAGTAAGTGGAAGGAATATTTCTGATATCAGTATTTTATTAAACATTTTAAATGTATATTTTTAATTATAATCTACAAAATTTCAGTAAAAGGAGATTTGATTCTGGATCTCATAGATGACCACTTTGTAACCGAGTACAAGTATGCAATTTCAGAACACATGTTTTTTTGCATTTATCATGGCATTAGTGCCTAGCAATATCACCCTGTCAAAGTCTAATGAGAGATCTTAGAGCTTAACAATAAAAAAACAAATAATCCAATTATAAAATGGACAAGTGATTTATAAAATGGACAAATGATTTGAATGTATCTGTGGACTTAGTTTCTAAGAAGACATTCGCTTCAAGTGAATACCAAATAACATTAATTTGTGCTTTTTCAAGATGTGGTTAACAGCTGACAGAAGAGAAAAAAGGGATGGGAGAAATTAGTCACTCTTCAACTCATTTTAATTAAAAATTTATCTTACGTAAGTTATAGGTATATAATATAGTGATTCACAATTTTTAAAGGTTATATTACATTTATAGTTATTATAAAATATTGGCTGTGTTCCCTGTGTTGTACCATATATCCTTGTAGCTTATTTTATACCTAATACTTGGTACCTCTTAAGTCCTACCCCTATGTTGCCCCTCTCCCCACTGGTAATCACTAGTTTGTTCTCTATGTCCGTGACTCTGCTTCTTTTTCGTTATACTCACTAGTTTCTTGTATGTTTTAGATTCCACATATAGGTGATATCATACAGTATTTGTCTTTCTTTCTTTGACTTATTTTACTTAGCATAATGCCCTCCAAGTCCATCATGTTGTTGTGAATAGCAAAATTTCATTCTTTTTTTGGCGGAGTAGTATTTCTCTCTGTGTGTGTACATATAGTATATATGCCATTTCTTCTTTATCCATTCTTCTATTGATGAACACTTAAGTTGCTTTCATGTCTTAAAAATTGTAAATAATATTGCTATGAACATTGGAGTACCTGTATCTTTTCAAGTGCCCATTTTAAGTATATTAAACCCAGAAGATCTACAGAGATACAGTCAGTACCACACTCAATTTACAAGCAGCAATTTAATTTCTATCCAACAATATTTTTCATAATTAATTGTGAAATCCAGGTCCCCACTGACCAGATGTATCTTGATTTCTCATCTATTAAATGAATCTCCAACCTTATAGAGTTATTGTGGGTATTAAGTGAGTTGCTACATATAAAGTGGCTATTATCCATTAACTAGTATATGTGTTAGATTTTATTTAACAAACTTGCACATTTGCTTTGGTTTCATAGTTATGTACATGTTCTAATCCTAAAAATTTTATACAAAGTTTTGTATTTGAACTATAATACAAATATATAATTGAAATATGATACAAAACTATAATCATACAGTTTTTTTAGAAAGAAATTACAGTCAATAATGTGGCCATTGAGAGTTTTTCTCCCTTTCTTTTTTTAAAGGGGTTCATACTTTATTCAAATTTGAGAATCATTAGCCTAGAATAAACTTGGGCTTTTTTTCTTTATATATGCTTTTTAATACATCCCAGGTGTCACTCTCTGAGCTCTTAAAAACTAATAAGGAAAACCATACTTAGGTCCAGTTGTCTTGTTAGTAAAGTTTTAGTTCAAATGTGCTTATTTGCTCTGTCATGTCCAACTCTTTGCGACCTCGTGATCTGTAGCCCACCAGGCTCTTCTGTCCATGGAGATTCTTCAGGCGAAAATACTGGAGTGGGTTGCAATGCCCTCCTCCAGGGGATCTTCCCAACCCAGGGATCGAACTCAGGTCTCCCACATTGCAGGTGGATTCTTTATCGTCTGAGACACCAGGAAAGCCTTTTAGTTCAAATACTCATGGATAAAAGAAGGAGGCATGTTGCATGGAAATTTGTAAACTAAGAGAATGTCTTCAATGATTCATATAAACCTTTAGCAAGTTGTTTAACCACTCTTGGCCTTAGTTGAAATGTTTTTGAAATAGAGATCTGCTTTTGGGAATTCCCTGGTTGTGCAGTGGTTAGGACTTGGTGCATTCACTGCCATGGCACAGGTTCAGTCCCTGGTTAGAGAATTAAGATCCTGCAAGCCATGTAACATAGCCAAAAAACAAAACAGAAAAAAAAAAAAAAAAGATTGACTTTCAAATCCCTTCAAGGTCTAAAATTTTGACATTTTCAGTATGCCCACTGTTATAGTATGATAAGTTGTTATTACATTTGGCACTTAATAAAGAAATGTGCCCTTCAAGGGGCCAAACTTTCATGTGTTATCATTCAGTTGGGAGATTCTCTGGTGGCTTCGGAGGTAATCTGCTTGCAATTCAGGAAACCCAGCTTCGATCCCTGGCTTGGGAAGATGCCCTGGAGGAGGAAATGGCAACCCACTCTAGTATTCTTGCCTGGAGAATCCCTTGGACAGAGGAGTCTGGCAGGATACAGTCCATGGAATCACAAAGAGTAGGACATGACTGAGCAACTAACACTTTCAGGTGTTTGTTCTGCCCTTTTCTCATTCTCTGCTATTAGTCCGAATACACAGTTAAATTCTCCAAAGTAGCAGAAGAGCATTTAGCCAGAAGAAGAAGTTATAGCAATTCCCACCTTGTGTAGTATCCTCCACAGTGAATCTGGGCTGGCGCATTATACAAAAAAGAGTCCAGTAGTGATGATGATTTGTGACATCTAAGACTGAGTCACAAAAAGCCTTGTAGCTTCTGCCTTGGTCTCAGAGCTCATGTTATAAGGGAAACAAGTAGCCACTTAAAATTTACTTTAGACCACTGTGCTGTGAAGAAACCCAACCTGGCCTCATAGAGAGGCCATGGAAGACAGAGATGCCTGAAAGGCCTATCCAGTTGGGGTGTGAAATGAAGAAGCCATCTTGGATGTCCAAGGCAAGTCTTCATATAACTCTAGCCTCATCTACTATCTGAGCAAAAGCATGACTCCAGAATGAGAGTCACCAAGTCGAAATAACTTAATTTACAAAACTGACAGATAATAAACTGTTTAAAGCTGTCAATTTGGCAGCAATTTGTTATGCAATGATAGATAAGCTTGTTTAAGGGACAGAGGAGAAGGCAATGGTAGCCCACTCCAGTACTCTTGCCTGGAAAATCCCATGGATAGAGGAGCCTGGTAGGCTGCAGTCCATGGGGTCACTAAGAGTCCAACACGACTGAAAGACTTCACTTTCACTTTTCATTCTCACACATTGGAGAAGGAAATGGCAACCCACTCCAGTGTTCTTGCCTGGAGAATCCCAGGGATGGGGAGCCTGGTGGGTTGCTGTCTATGAGGTCACACAGAGTCAGACACGACTGAAGTGACTTAGCAAGCAAGGGCCAAAAAAATGCTCATTTCTCTTTTGATCAATTATATCTACTTTATATCCCTCTCATATGAACTCCTTTTTAGAAAAGTATAGCCATATAATTTTTTTCAGTAGACAATTTCCTCTTTGTTTCATTCATTAAAAAAAAATACTCACTAAGACAAGGTTTCATGTTATTTCATCATCTTTTTGATGCCCAGTTTAAGATTCATTTTCTGGAAATAATTGATTCATCATCAACTTTGCAAATCCTGTTATTAATACCCATGAAAGAAACTAGCTTTAAGAAACAAAACATAACTACTGTTTCTATAAACATACGTGTTTGACCCTTATTACTATAAAAGGACCAGAGAGGATTAGGAGTGAGAAAGATGTTAAACAGGAGCCTATTTAAATATGTTTTATTATTTTAACATTATATTTAACCTAGGTTATTTACCTTAAAAAATTTATGTAAAATTGAAATGCCCTTTAAGATGTTGAAATTTTATAACTAAATCCAACTATCCCTAAAAAAGAGGTTTCCATTTATTTTACTACAAATGTTTTTAGAATTGATAGTGCTGACAAATAACAAAGTGTTTTATAATACTTAATTTCATACAGTACCCCAAAATAAACACTATTTAGGTAAAGTGTTAAAATTTGAAGTTCTATGTTTTTTAAAAATATAAGATAAGGGGAAATGTTTCCTGTAAATTTATAAAATTGTTGTCAAATTATTTTAAATAGCTCACAAAAATTCAGGATAGAAGAAGTTTAGACTCCAGTAAATGAACAAAAGAATTGATGGACATTTTAATAAAGAAGAAATAAAATTGTTTAATAAACAGAGACTATGAAAAGATACCATCAATGTGCTTTCTATAATCTATTTTTCTTTTCCTTTTCATTAAAATTGAACAATCAAGTATTGTTCTCTAAGCAGCTCACCAAAAGGTATTACTATTTAAAGGCCTTTTCTTAAATTTGCAATATACTTTGTTAAGGCAAAAAGTAAAAAGTAGGTCATCGGCTTAAAAATGCCCAGGACAACATTTCTCTTATTTTTATTAAGTAATTATTTAATGAAGGAGTCCCCAGTCAGTTCAGTTCAGTTCAGTTGCTCAGTCGTGTCCGACTCTTTGCGACTCCATGAATCGCAGCACACCAGGCTTCCCTGTCCATCACCAACTCCTGGAGTTCACTCAGACTCACGTCCATCGAGTCAGTGATGCCATCCAGCCATCTCATCCTCTGTCGTCCCCTTCTCCTCCTGCCCCCAATCCCTCCCAGCATCAGAGTCTTTTCCAATGAGTCAACTCTTCACATGAGGTGCCCAAAGTACTGTAGTTTCAGCTTCAGCATCATTCCTTCCAAAGAAATCCCAGGGCCAATCTCCTTCAGAATGGACTGGATGGATCTCCTTGCAGTCCAAGGGACTCTCAAGAGTCTTCTCCAACACAACAGTTCAGAAGAATCAGTTCTTCGGTGCTCAGCCTTCTTCACAGTCCAACTCTCACCTCCATACATGACCACTGGAAAAACCATAGCCTTGACTAGAGGGACCTTTGTTGGCAAAGTAATGTCTCTGCTTTTGAATATGCTACCTAAGTCGGTCATAATTTTCCTTCCAAGGAGTAAGCGTCTTTTAATTTCATGGCTGCAGTCATCATCTGAAGTGATTTTGAAGCGCAGAAAAATAAACTCTGACACTGTTTCCACTGTTTCCCCATCTATTTCCCATGAAGTGATGGGACCAGATGCCATGATCTTAGTTTTCTGAATGTTGAGCTTTAAGCCAACTTTTTCACTCTCCTCTTTCACTTTCATCAAGAGGCTCTTTAGTTCCTCTTCACTTTCTGCCATAAGGGTGGTATCATCTGCATATCTGAGGTTATTGATATTTCTCCCAGCAATCTTGATTCCAACTTGTGCTTCTTCCAGCCCAGCATTTCTCATGATGTACTCTGCATAAAAGTTAAATAAGCAGGGTGACAATATACAGCCTTGATGTACTCCTTTTCCTATTTGGAGCCAGTCTGTTGTTCCATGTCCAGGTCTAACTGTTGCTTCCTGACCTGCATATAGGTTCCTCAAGAGGTAGGTCATGTGGTCTGGTATTCCCATCTCTTTCAGAATTTTCCACAGTTTATTGTGATCCACACAGTCAAAGGCCTGGNTCTCCCAGCAATCTTGATTCCAGCTTGTGTTTCTTCCAGCCCAGCGTTTCTCATGATGTACTCTGCATTACACTGAGGATGGTTAAAAGAACTGCCTTAGATGATTGATCTACTCTATAGACGGTTTTGCAACAAATAGAAATAGCTAGCACTTTCCACTGAGAGTAGGCAGTGTCCGAATCCTATTACTGAACTCTGTTGGGCTATTCCTGTCCCTTGTCAGCTCTGGGGGCTTGGAGCACCCCCAGGCACAGAATGGGATGGGAATGAGGGTGGGTGAGTATAAGATGACTGACAAAATCCTGAAGTAGATAACTTAACTTTCATCTCTCCTGACGTCCGTTTTTAGATTGGCTGAAGATAGATGGGTGGGCTTTGAGAGCAAGGACAATGACAAAGAGAGTAGTCTTCTTCTTTAAGTCTTTCTTTTCCTGTTGTTTGTTTGTTTGTTTTCATTGCTTTGGCTGCCTTGTGTGGCATGCAGGATCTTAGTTCCCTGACTAGGGGTTGAACCTGTCCCTGCTGCATTGGGAGCTTAGAGCCTTAACCACTGGAACACTAGGGATGCCCCAGCAGTCTTGTTAAAAGGTGTTGGGAGGATGGTATTAGATGGCTTCAAGAAAGTTAAGGATTTGCTCCTAAATGTGGAGTTGAAGCAGTGGACTTGGAGCCACGTATGGATGAGTGAGGGGTAGGTCAGCCCAGGACAAAGCACAGTGAATTACCGAGGCGGATGAGGATTCACCCCTGCTGCCTGACCAACTCCTAGCACCATATGGCCTCTCCTTCAAAGTAGCTGACTGCATGTGCTCCTGTTTTGGAGCTGGCGAGAAGGTACTTGCCGGAAGAAGGTCCTGGAAAAGTCTCTACCCCAGGTTCTGGAATAAGCAGAAGACAGTCCTGCTCCCTGGCGTAGTGACAGCTGAAAGCCACGAGGGAGCCTTCCGTTTGGGTGTCATGACCTTGCCTGTCACATCTCTGCATTGTGGCAGGCTGCTGGAGAGGAGACTGGTGTGACAGGCTCACCTCTCAGCATGCCTCAATCACACCACTTAGATTGCTGGCAGGAAGAGGCAGGAGAGGGAGGCGAGCTGGTCCTGTTTCCTAGCACCCTCTTCTCTCCATCAGGACCAGGTCACAGAGGTCACCTGTCAAGTGCGAACATCCTGACGATAAGGGGAGGCCTCTCCCTAATCCCTAGAGTGTGGCGTTTGCATGGGCTATTAAAGAAGGGGTGTTTATCTCACCTGGGCCATTGTCCACACACACACGTCCCAAGCCCCCCTAACAAGCCCCTCAGCTAAGATGCCTCCTCAGTGAGAATCCAGCCTTCACAGTGGGGAACTCTTGATTTTTAATTATGCCAGAAACCACTTTCTCTTCTCCCTCCTTATGATAAATGACTTAAGGAGAAGCAGACACAATTGTGTGTTTTCAGTATCGTGTAGGAGATTTGGAGGAAGAAATATGATGGGTTGAATTTGAATTCGCTTAGCTCTGACTAAGATAAATTGTCACTAAAATCGTAAGTNCTTCACAGTGGGGAACTCTTGATTTTTAATTATGCCAGAAACCACTTTCTCTTCTCCCTCCTTATGATAAATGACTTAAGGAGAAGCAGACACAATTGTGTGTTTTCAGTATCGTGTAGGAGATTTGGAGGAAGAAATATGATGGGTTGAATTTGAATTCGCTTAGCTCTGACTAAGATAAATTGTCACTAAAATCGTAAGTTTGCATATTTTCACAATCAAGCCCATTTCACTTTTGAAACTAGCTATTCTTTATAGGGTTTTTGTCAGCAACAGGGAAGAAATGGGATGATAATGATCAGATTAGAAAAACACCATTAAAAACACTGAGACAGCTGACTTGCTGCATTGAAATATTTGGTTAGGCTGCTATTCTCCTTGCTTTCCCTATAGCAGGAAGTGTGAGGAAACTGTTTCTGTGGCCACTGCTGTTGAAACTGTAATATTGCTTGTCATAGCAAGCGCATGTTCTACAGATAATGGAAATTGACCTTTGTTCACATCATTAAACAAAATACATTTCTAAGTCATCTTCACAATGCCCAGATGAAGACAATGGACTTACTCTGGACAAAATTTTCCCAAAGATGATATATTTGTAATTAACTGTATGCATAGACCACCTCTGAAATAACATAGTAGAAACTGGTAACTTTGGCTCCCTCAGTGAAGAACAACAACTGGATGATTGGGAGAGTGGGGTATTATTTAATCATTTTGAAACTAGCCATTAGAATATTACCTATTGAAATGAAAACTTAAAAATTATTTTAAATATTTTTCTTTACTGAAAAGTAGATACCATGCAGTGACTATGGGTGGTTGACCCATTGTATATATTCAGCCCCCCTGGCTTGAGTTGAAGACAGGCCTACAGAGATGTAGGTTCAGGCATGAAAGGAACAACAGAAGCAAAATCTATCAGAACAATTGTCCCAGCATATCTCCCCGGAACATCTATGATTGTACTTGGCTGCATGCTGATGTTAATTTAAACGTGAATTTAAGATCAACCACCACTTGCTATTTATCTTATAAATGTGTTCTAGTAGGACAACATTTAGAAATGTTGATAAAGGAAGTCACCCATAAGCTAACTGCTCAGAAATCGTTGTTGTTAACCTTTTAAAATATGTCTGTATAGGCCCTTTTCTGTGTTTATCTCTTTACATATGTGACTGTGTCTGTGTGTATGGCCATGTGGGATGATATCAACTAAATTCCCTCTAAGGACCAGGCAGATAACATAAATGTGTAAACGTAGAGAATGATGAGGATTATGCTAAGCTGGAGAATTTACACCTAGCCTAAAAATACTCAAAGTTGTAAAAATAGGCTGCCAGATATAACAGTCTGTGGGTGGGGTTTAGCTTGTAGGGCACTGGTTTGTTTCACAAGAGGTCACCAAGGTTATTATTTTCTTCTACATCCTTTCAGAGATATTCTGTGTGTGTGCGTGCATTTTATATGTGCACAGACACATGAATCCATTCCTTCCTGCTTCTTTTTGTTAAGCAAGTGATAGCATGTCAGTTGCAGTTTTAACTCTAGACTCAGTTGAACCTTTTGGCTGCATTATCATCCTGTCTGTATTACCACTTGTTACCTCTCTTCTGATCTCCTCCTTCATTCTTTCTGATCTTCTTCTGAGGTTGTGGGGGTTCAACCCTACTATAGTATATTTGCATTTCTTTTATAGTAAAAAAAAATCTTCATTTTATACCCTATATAACTTTGTACACTCTTCATTTTAAATCTTAAATTGTACCAAGTTCCTTTTTATTTTCTTCCCCCTACCTTGTTAGTATCACCATCACTCATCAGTTATGATTATCTTCAGATTCTATCAGCATTTGTTATGCCTGCTGCAAGAATCCTAAGAGATGTTAAATAGCACTAAGCCTGAGGTTGACCCTTGGGTCACCCTATTAGACTCAACCACCTTCCCTAAATTGAATACTGTGTCATCCATCATTGTATATTCTAAATGCTCTTGCCAACAGCTCTTAGCTATAAGGAGCTCCTTTCAGTATCTACCATCTGCTACCAACCCCTATCTAAGCGTGTAACAAATTTAATGAAGAATCTTGTTCCACTAATAAGATTATTAGGCATGATTCTGTTGACAGTGCACACATTGGCAGCTTTTCTTAAGAGCTTTTTAAAAAATTGCTTGGCTGCAGATAATTTGTATAAAACAGCCATTTCTTCCAAAGTGCTTACAGCGAACAAAGTGAATAGAACTGAGTTCTTATCTTGATTTGATTGATGTATCATCTTGATTTAAATACTGAGCCGTGATTTCCTTGATGATAAAACAGGGTTAATAATATCCATTCCAGTTATGTCCGGGGTTATTGGAATAAAGTTACAAAACAAATGCAGAAACAACTTTGTTAATTGCTCCATGCGTTGATCCTCTAGGGCTGCTCCACAGGAAGCTGGGAAANATTTAAATACTGAGCCGTGATTTCCTTGATGATAAAACAGGGTTAATAATATCCATTCCAGTTATGTCCAGGGTTATTGGAATAAAGTTACAAAACAAATGCAGAAACAACTTTGTTAATTGCTATATGCGTTGATCCTCTAGGGCTGCTCCACAGTAAGCTGAGAAAATCAGTAGCGTGGGATTTTACACTTAAGCTATTTTAAAATTGCAATTTCCCCTTGAAACTTCTGACTTTCCTTTAGTCTTTTCCCTAATACTCTTTATACAGCAGGTGAATTTGACCTGAGACTCTAGGCAAAAGCTTTCTCCATGTCAGTGTCAAACTCCAAAATCCCAACTTTCAGTCTTTCTTTCATGACTTCATTGAAGATGACAGACTCAGTCCTTCCTCCTGGTGCACCCTATCACCTATTACCTGCCTTCTCTCACCTCGCTGACTTTGCTCTATCTTCCTTTTTAAAAAATATTTATTTATTTGTTTGACTCTGCTGGGTCTCCGTTGCAGCATGAGGGATCTTTAGTTGTGGCATTCAGACTCTCAGTTGCGGCAAGAGGGATCTAGTTCCCCAACTAGGGATCAAACCTCGGCCCACTGTATTGGGAGTGTGGAGTCTTAGCCACTGGATTGTCGGTAAAGTCCCTGATCTATCTTTCTAAGGTATAATTTCCCTCTTCCTCTATTGGCTCCTTCTCTCCCTCAAGTGTACTCGTGTTTCTTTTTCTAAAATCCTTTCCTTAGTGCAGCTCCTCCCTCAAGTCTAGCACTCATTTTCTCTTTCTTATCTCATCACTATATATCTGTTCCTCACAGTCCCTTCCCACTCATGCTGGCCTTAGCTTCTTGCAGTCCATCCCTCCATAATGTCCTGTGGCATCTGATGCCTTGAAGGCCACATTCTAATATCCAAACTTGCTAGCTTTAACTTAGTTCTCATCTTACTTGAATATTTTTTTACTTCATTAAACATTATTGGCAATAAAGCTTATTTGTTGTTCAGTTGCTCAGTTGTGTCCAACTCTTTGTGACCCCATGGACTGTAGCACAGGACTGCCAGGCTTCCCTGTTCTTCACTATCTGCCAGAATTTGCTCAAACTCAAGTCCATCGAGTCAGTGATGCTATCCAACCATCTCATCCTCTATCACCCCTTCTCCTCCTGCCTTCAGTCTTTCCCAGCACCAGGGTCTTATCCAATGAGTTGGCTCTTTGCATCAGGTGGCCAAAGTATTGGAACTTCAGTTTCACCATCAGTCCTTCCAATGAATATTCAGGGTTGATTGCCTTGGATTGACTGATTTGATCTCCTTCCTGTCCAAGGACCTCTCAAAAGTCTTCTCTAGCACCAGTTTGAAAGCATCAACTCTGGCGCTCTTCCTTCTTTATGGCCAACTCTCACATCTCTACATGACTACTGGAAAAATCATAGCTTTGACTGTATGAGCCTTCATTGACAAAGTGATGTCTCTGCTTTTTAATATGCTGTCTAGGTTTGTTATAGCTTTTATTCCAAGGAGTGAGTATCTTTTAATTCCTTGGCTATAGTCACCATCTCCAGTGATTTTGGATCCCAAGAAAATAAAGTCTGTCACTGTTTTCATTTTTTCCCTTCATCTATTTGTCATAAAGTGATGGGACTGGATGCCATGATCTTTGTTTTTTGAATGTTGAATTTTAAGCCAGCTTTTTCACTCTCCTCTTTCACCTTCATCAAGAGGTTCTTTAGCTCCTCTTTGCTTTCTGCCATTAGGATGGTATCATCTGCATATCGGAGGTTATTGATATTCCTCCCAGCAATCTTGATTCCAGTTTGTGCTTCATCCAGCCTGGCACTTTACATGATGTACTCTGCATATTATTACATTCTCAATAAAGGCTGGTTTCTCTTTTTTCTGCTTCTAGGTTCTGTTCCCAAACCTTGATGATCTTATCAAATTACATGTCTTCTATGGATAATCCCCTAATATTAGGTTATATCCTAATTGCAGCACCAAATTCTAGACCCACATTTCCAGCAATCAACAAGACATCTCCATGTGCAGGTCATGATGAAGCCATTCAAACTCAACATTTCAAAGTCAAACTCATCTCCTCAATGCTAATCTGTACACGTGATCTCCCTATTTCCATTCAGATGGTTTTACTATAAATTGACAATTACTACTAAAGCTGCAAAATGAACTGGACCCCAGACTTCTAGGCTGGTGAAGAATTAGGTAGAGAGCAAATCAGGAAGAATATTAGAGTAGTAGTTAGCCAAATGAAATTAGCATGAACCACAAGAGAAAACCAGGCAGGGGGCAAGAAACTGACATCATACATTTTACTTAAAATAGAGTCAGAAAATCAGGACTTCTTAGTATGCCAGTGTTTGTATTTTGAAATTTTAATCAAGGCTCCTGATTGGTGGATACAAATCTTGGGCCTGCATCCCCAGTAACTCATTGTTTTAAAACTGCTGTGTGATAAATATATCTCTTTTAGACTATCTAATTCCTTATACTCACATTAAAAATTTACCCATTCTTCATTTTTCCCTCTTACTATGAAGTATTTTAAACATACAGAGAAGTATAGATAACAGATACTTCATTACCATTAATCACTTTGCCATTTTGTCATATTTTTGCAGTCATTTGTAAAGCATTTTATCTTGAAATAATTTTAGACTTAAAGATTGCAAAAATAATATATCCTTCATCTTGCATTCTCAAATGTTAACCCTGTGGTTTACAAAACTATAGCACAATGATTGAAGCCAGAAAATTAACACTGATACCATGGGGTCGCTCAGACATGACTGAGTGACTTCACTTTCACTTTTCACTTTCATGCATTGGAGAAGGAAATGGCAACCCACTCCAGTGTTCTTGCCTGGAGAATCCTAGGGACAGGGGAGCCTGGTGGGCTGCCATCTGTGGGGTCACACAGTCGGATACGACTGAAGCGACTTAGCAGCAGCAGCAGCAGCACAATACTCTTAACTATCATACTGACCTTCTTTATATGTCACCAGTTTCACCCACTAACGTCCTACATTGCCTCTAGGATAGCTCCTCATCTTCTTTTCTTTAAAAGGATTTGACCCTTTTAAAAATACTGGCCAGTTACTTTGTGGAATGTCTCTTAATTTAGATTTGTCAGGGGAAACAGTGGAAACAGTGGCTAACTTTATTTTCTTGGGCTCCAAAATCACTGCAGATGGTGATTGCAGCCATGAAATTAAAAGACGCTTACTCCTTGGAAGAAAAGTTATGACCTAGACAGCATATTCAAAAGCAGAGACATTACTTTGCCAACAAAGGTCCGTCTGTCAAGGCTATGGTTTTTCCAGCAGTCATGTATGGATGTGAGAGTTGGACTATAACGNTTTGACCTGAGACTCTAGGCAAAAGCTTTCTCCATGTCAGTGTCAAACTCCAAAATCCTAACTTTCAGTCTTTCTTTCATGACTTCATTGAAGATGACAGACTCAGTCCTTCCTCCTGGCGCACCCTATCACCTATTACCTGCCTTCTCTCACCTCGCTGACTTTGCTCTATCTTCCTTTTTAAAAAATATTTATTTATTTGTTTGACTCTGCTGGGTCTCCGTTGCAGCATGAGGGATCTTTAGTTGTGGCATTCAGACTCTCAGTTGCGGCAAGAGGGATCTAGTTCCCCAACTAGGGATCAAACCTCGGCCCACTGTATTGGGAGTGTGGAGTCTTAGCCACTGGATTGTCGGTAAAGTCCCTGATCTATCTTTCTAAGGTATAATTTCCCTCTTCCTCTATTGGCTCCTTCTCTCCCTCAAGTGTACTCGTGTTTCTTTTTCTAAAATCCTTTCCTTAGTGCAGCTCCTCCCTCAAGTCTAGCACTCATTTTCTCTTTCTTATCTCATCACTATATATCTGTTCCTCACAGTCCCTTCCCACTCATGCTGGCCTTAGCTTCTTGCAGTCCATCCCTCCATAATGTCCTGTGGCATCTGATGCCTTGAAGGCCACATTCTAATATCCAAACTTGCTAGCTTTAACTTAGTTCTCATCTTACTTGAATATTTTTTTACTTCATTAAACATTATTGGCAATAAAGCTTATTTGTTGTTCAGTTGCTCAGTTGTGTCCAACTCTTTGTGACCCCATGGACTGTAGCACAGGACTGCCAGGCTTCCCTGTTCTTCACTATCTGCCAGAATTTGCTCAAACTCAAGTCCATCGAGTCAGTGATGCTATCCAACCATCTCATCCTCTATCACCCCTTCTCCTCCTGCCTTCAGTCTTTCCCAGCACCAGGGTCTTATCCAATGAGTTGGCTCTTTGCATCAGGTGGCCAAAGTATTGGAACTTCAGTTTCACCATCAGTCCTTCCAATGAATATTCAGGGTTGATTGCCTTGGATTGACTGATTTGATCTCCTTCCTGTCCAAGGACCTCTCAAAAGTCTTCTCTAGCACCAGTTTGAAAGCATCAACTCTGGCGCTCTTCCTTCTTTATGGCCAACTCTCACATCTCTACATGACTACTGGAAAAATCATAGCTTTGACTGTATGAGCCTTCATTGACAAAGTGATGTCTCTGCTTTTTAATATGCTGTCTAGGTTTGTTATAGCTTTTATTCCAAGGAGTGAGTATCTTTTAATTCCTTGGCTATAGTCACCATCTCCAGTGATTTTGGATCCCAAGAAAATAAAGTCTGTCACTGTTTTCATTTTTTCCCTTCATCTATTTGTCATAAAGTGATGGGACTGGATGCCATGATCTTTGTTTTTTGAATGTTGAATTTTAAGCCAGCTTTTTCACTCTCCTCTTTCACCTTCATCAAGAGGTTCTTTAGCTCCTCTTTGCTTTCTGCCATTAGGATGGTATCATCTGCATATCGGAGGTTATTGATATTCCTCCCAGCAATCTTGATTCCAGTTTGTGCTTCATCCAGCCTGGCACTTTACATGATGTACTCTGCATATTATTACATTCTCAATAAAGGCTGGTTTCTCTTTTTTCTGCTTCTAGGTTCTGTTCCCAAACCTTGATGATCTTATCAAATTACATGTCTTCTATGGATAATCCCCTAATATTAGGTTATATCCTAATTGCAGCACCAAATTCTAGACCCACATTTCCAGCAATCAACAAGACATCTCCATGTGCAGGTCATGATGAAGCCATTCAAACTCAACATTTCAAAGTCAAACTCATCTCCTCAATGCTAATCTGTACACGTGATCTCCCTATTTCCATTCAGATGGTTTTACTATAAATTGACAATTACTACTAAAGCTGCAAAATGAACTGGACCCCAGACTTCTAGGCTGGTGAAGAATTAGGTAGAGAGCAAATCAGGAAGAATATTAGAGTAGTAGTTAGCCAAATGAAATTAGCATGAACCACAAGAGAAAACCAGGCAGGGGGCAAGAAACTGACATCATACATTTTACTTAAAATAGAGTCAGAAAATCAGGACTTCTTAGTATGCCAGTGTTTGTATTTTGAAATTTTAATCAAGGCTCCTGATTGGTGGATACAAATCTTGGGCCTGCATCCCCAGTAACTCATTGTTTTAAAACTGCTGTGTGATAAATATATCTCTTTTAGACTATCTAATTCCTTATACTCACATTAAAAATTTACCCATTCTTCATTTTTCCCTCTTACTATGAAGTATTTTAAACATACAGAGAAGTATAGATAACAGATACTTCATTACCATTAATCACTTTGCCATTTTGTCATATTTTTGCAGTCATTTGTAAAGCATTTTATCTTGAAATAATTTTAGACTTAAAGATTGCAAAAATAATATATCCTTCATCTTGCATTCTCAAATGTTAACCCTGTGGTTTACAAAACTATAGCACAATGATTGAAGCCAGAAAATTAACACTGATACCATGGGGTCGCTCAGACATGACTGAGTGACTTCACTTTCACTTTTCACTTTCATGCATTGGAGAAGGAAATGGCAACCCACTCCAGTGTTCTTGCCTGGAGAATCCTAGGGACAGGGGAGCCTGGTGGGCTGCCATCTGTGGGGTCACACAGTCGGATACGACTGAAGCGACTTAGCAGCAGCAGCAGCAGCACAATACTCTTAACTATCATACTGACCTTCTTTATATGTCACCAGTTTCACCCACTAACGTCCTACATTGCCTCTAGGATAGCTCCTCATCTTCTTTTCTTTAAAAGGATTTGACCCTTTTAAAAATACTGGCCAGTTACTTTGTGGAATGTCTCTTAATTTAGATTTGTCAGGGGAAACAGTGGAAACAGTGGCTAACTTTATTTTCTTGGGCTCCAAAATCACTGCAGATGGTGATTGCAGCCATGAAATTAAAAGACGCTTACTCCTTGGAAGAAAAGTTATGACCTAGACAGCATATTCAAAAGCAGAGACATTACTTTGCCAACAAAGGTCCGTCTGTCAAGGCTATGGTTTTTCCAGCAGTCATGTATGGATGTGAGAGTTGGACTATAACGAAAGCTGAGCACTGAAGAATTGATGCTTTTGAACCGTGGTGTTGGAGAAAACTCTTGAGAGTCCCTTGGAGTGCAAAGAGATCCAACCAGTCCATCCTAAAGGAGATCAATCCTGGGTGTTCTTTGGAAGGACTGATGTTGAAGCTGAAACTCCAATACTTTGGCCACCTGATACGAACTGACTCATTTGAAAAGACCCTGGTGCTGGGAAAGATTGAGGGCTGGAGGAGAAGGGGACGACAGAGGATGAGATGGTTGGATGGCATCACTCACTCGATGGACATGGGTTTGTGTGGACTCTGGGAGTTTGTGATGGACAGGGAGGTCTGGCGTGCTACGGTTCATGGGGTTGCAAAGAGTCGGACACAACTGAGCAACTGAACTGAACTGAACTGATGTTGAAATTCATGGTATGCATTTTTAGCAAGAACAGCACAGAAGTGACTTTGTGCCCTTTTAGGTCATCAGGACATTCTCAGTGTTGATGTGTTCCATCACTGGTGATGTTCATTTTGGTCAATTGGCTAAAGAGATGCTTTCCATGTTTATCCACTGAGAAATTACTCTTTTTTCCCTTTGCTATTGGTAAGTATGTTTAAGTATTTTATGTAGAAATATACTGACTATGCAAAGAGCTTGTTTTTCACTATATCTTAAGCATCCATTAAGGACTCTTGTGCCCACAATGATTATGTTGGTTTTTGCCCAATGGTGTTTTCATTCTCTTGATGTCAGACTTATCAACCCTGTATATGTTCTCATTCATGACTTTTATCTTGACTGCATGCATATGGATCCATAAATAATCCATAATAATAATAAAATAATCCATAATCCATAAATAATATAGTTTGGACATATTTTATAGGACTAAGTGAAGTGAGTGAAGTCACTCAGTTGTGTCCGACTCTTTGCAACCCCATGGATTGTAGCCTACCAGGCTCCTCCGTCCATGGGATTTTCCAGGCAAGAGTGCTGGAGTGGATTGCCATTTCCTTCTCCAGGGGATCTCATGTTTGAATATATATATATAACTATTGCAAACTTATGTGAGTGTGTATGGCTCGACATCTCATTATTTTAACTGCTGTATAATATCCCATTGTAGGATTATATTTAATTAATTTTTCATTGCTTAATAGATGTTTGACTGTACCCAATTTTTGTTGTTATAAGCATGTTCTTTTTTTAAACTGGAGAATTGCTTTACAATGTTGTGTTGATTTCTGTCATATAGCAGTGTGAATCAGCCATAAATATACTGTTGAACCTCTCTCCCACCTCCTCCCCTCATCCCACCTCTAGGTTGTCACAGAGTAAATATATTCCTATAAGCTATCTGCATGAACTGTTATGTTCCACTGGATTACACACTTGAGGTATAATTACTAGGCCTTAATGTATGCGTGTTCTCAACCTCATTAGCTTTAGTCTCTAAAACGTTTGTTTTTATGTATGCTACTACCAGCCTTGTATGTCCCTGTGTTTATACATTTTCACCAAATCTTGGTTTTATTAGACATTAAAATTTTTGCTTATAAGAGTGAAGTGGTTTTTGTTGTTTTTATCTGTGTTTCCCTGTGTATTAGTGAGGCTGAACATCTTTTAATGTTTGTTAGCCATTTCTCTCCTGTAAATTGCTTGTAATTTTCTGACCATTATTCTGTTGGATTGTTGTTCTTTTATTAATTTGAAGATTTTTACAAGTTTCACCGACTGGCACTTTGCTAGCTATCTGTGATGCAAGTATCTTTTCTCAGTTGATGACTGGTTTTCTTGTCTTCTTCTTTTTTTATTTTTATTTTTTATGGATTGTTTTCTAACCTTGCTCAAAGTATCTTTTCATCCTTCTCATTTTAATTCAGTCTTCCAAGTGTGTTTCCTAATTGGGCATATTAATGAAGTAGCCCTTGACATACTACTCATAAATCAATTTCTTTTAACTAAATTTCTTTCACCTAGAGTTTGAAAAAACTGGATGAGTTTAAAATGAATTTTTGGACTCAAGGATCAGAAGTGCACTCAGAGTTGTTTGAAACTAAAACAAAAAAAGAAAGAAAGAAATCAAAAAGCAGCTTTGATCCTGTCACAAGTGAAGTATAGCCTTCATCTATTTCTTTGTAATAGAATCTGAAGCTGGGAAGGGGGGTTCTTTGAAATATGTAATATCCAATTTAAAATTCACTGAATTTTAGAAATAAAGAACTAGAAGGAATCACAGGGACCATCTGGTTCAACCCTCTCATTTTACAGGAAATAGAGGCTCAGAGAGATGAAATGAAATATTTAGGGTTGAGATCTAGTTTCTTTGCCCCCAAAGATTCTGATTTTTGAAAGGATGGATTTAGCCCTTCATTCTCTCAAGGGAATGAGACTATCACAATTTGACTTGGGCACACATAATATCCTGTAAATTTCCCTCTTTTTTTGATGTATGACTGTCTCCCACCCCCCTGCCATTTACTATCACTCTTGGAATTGAATATAAGTCCTGGTCAAATGCTTTAGCAATTCATATTCTGCTGAACCTAATGGAGATTATAAATCAGTCTGCAGAATGGATGGGGGACTTCCGTTTTCTCTTTGTTTTCTTTCTTTCTTTTTCTTTTATTAAGATCCATTTCCCTTCTCTAGGGAGAGAATACAATAATATTCTTTCTCGGAATTAGGAAACGTCAGTTAGAAATAAATCTCTCCAAATGGTTAGCTGAGAGTCCCTTGAGCAAGACTGAAAGGCCCCCATATTTTTTCCCACTTATTTTTCTTATACAGAGTCTGCATCTAAATGGCCTAAAGGTTTATTTTGGTTAAATCAGTTTTCTTTTCTAAATAAAGTACTAAATGAGGGGTTATGTTTCCAGTTAGAGTCCTTCTTGGTGCTAAATGTCTATGAATCTAGGATAAGATACATCAAAAGGGCTTTGAGAAAAAGCAGAGCAAGCAACTGAATATAGAAATCCTTTGGGATCCCTAGTAATGACTATCGATCTTAACTGCCCGGTGTTGTTAAATCACCTCTGGATTTCCCTTAAGCTACTTTATGTACTAATTGTTAGATTTCTCTGTGTCCTTTCTTTAAGTTACAGCTCTCCACCAACAACTTTGCATGCTAGAAACCAGATAGCTACCTCCTCAAAGACATGTCACCTTTGTTCATTAGTGTCGCCTACTGATCACAGTGAGGAAAATGGTGGTGATAAAAATAAACTAGCCATGCTTACTACACCCCAGACAATGCTCCAAGTATTTCATATGTATTAATAGCTCATTTAATCCTTACAAGCCTAGGAAGTAAGTGATCCTTATTTTCTGCATTTTATAGAGGGAGGCATGGAGGGGTTATGTGATTTATCTAGAGTTACACTGTTTATCAGTTAGGATCCAAATAGATCATAGATGGTGCATAAAAAGAGGTAACTTGGGAGGGTTTCTTTACAAAATGAGTGAATTACAAATGCGAGTGTAGGGAAAGCCTTGATGGGAGTAGGAGCAGGCAAGATGTTACTGACCCGGTCTGAGTAGATGAGGGGAGTGAGCAGTCAATCAAACTCTGGAGGAGAAAGGTATGCAATAAGGTATGCTCCTTGCAAGGAGCAGTGATCTCTGAGGAGTAGAGGCACTGTTAGCCCATGGCAGCTTTGCAGAGAAGGAGCCAAGGGAATAAACACCCTAACCCCTTTAGAGGGATGGCCTCTGGGCTCCAGCCAGGAGTCTTCAGTGGTAGACAGGCAGACTTCATCAGAAGTTCCAGTTTACTGAAGCCTGTTGACGTCATCTACACAAACCAGCATCAGAGGAGAGATGCAGGGTCCATCTGGCACAGATCACACAGTAAGTGGTGGAGCTAGGATTTGAACTCAGGTAGTCTAACTCCAAAGTCCTTAACCGCCATGCCATATAGTGCCTTGTAGAATGAGGAGGCACTGTAGCACACACTGGCTAGCATGTAACTGGAATGTGTAAAATAACTAAGCTAAGAAGCATTGGCCTGCTGTATAGCACAGGGAACTCTGCTCAGTATTATGTAACAGCCCACACAGGAAAAGAATTTGAAAGAAGAATAGACACATGTATATGTATAACATGTATATGAATCACTTTGCTGTACACCTAAAACTAACACAATATTGTTATACTCCAATATAAAATAAAAAGTTTAAAAAAAGAGGCAATGATGGTTCAGTAAATCACTGAACAGGTTCTGTTGCTGCAGCTAAGTCGCTGCAGTCGTGTCCGACTCTGTGTGACCCCATAGACGGAAGCCCACCAGGCTCCCCCGTCCCCGAGATTCTCCAGGCAAGAACATTGGAGTGGGTTGCCATTTCTTTGTCCAATGCAGGAAAGNGGGTGTTAGTTCTAAAAGGTCTTGTAGGTCTTTATAGAACCATTCAACTTCAACTTCTTCTGCATTACTGGTTGGGGCATAGACTTGGTTTACCATGATATTGAATGGTTTGCCTTGGAAACGAACAGAGATCATTCTGTCGTTTTTGAGATTGCATCCAGGTACTGCATTTTGGACTCTTTTGTTGACCATGATGGCTACTCCATTTATTCTAAGGGATTCCTGCCTGCAGTAGTAAATATAATGGTCATCTGAGTTAAATTCACCCATTCCAGTCCATTTTAGTTCGCTGATTCCTAGAATGTCGATGTTCACCCTTGCCATCTCTTGTTTGACCACTTCCAATTTGCCTTGATTCACGGATCTGACATTACAGGTTCCTATGCAATATTGCTCTTTACAGCATTGGACCTTGCTTCTATCACCAGTCACATCCGCAGCTGGGTATTGTTTTTCTTTGGCTCCATCCCTTCATTCTTTCTGGAGTTATTTCTCCATTGATCTCCAGTAGCATATTGGGCACCTACTGACCTGGGGAGTTCCTCTTTCAGTAACCTAACCTTTTGCCTTTTCATACTGTTCATGGGGTCATACTGACACAATGTGGTGCACTGGAGAAGGGAATGGCAAACCACTTCAGTATTCTTGCCTTGATAACCCCATGAACAGTATGAAAAGGAGTCCCCAGTTTTCCAATATTCAATATACATATATATTGGGCCTTATTATTTCCTAGATTTTTTTTTACTCCAGTCAATTTACTCATTTTATGAGCAGCTTAATGTTTGGAGCCATCTTTTCCAGAAGTATATTAAGAAGATTCATTTTTGAGAGCTTCCTGGTGACTCAGATGGTGAAGAACATGCCTGCAATGCAGGAGACCTAGATTCTATCCCTGGGTCAGAAAGATCCCCTGGAGAAGAAAATGGCAACACACTCCAGTATTCTTGCCCAGAGAATCCCATGGACAGAGGAGCCTGGTGGGCTACAGTCCATGGGGTCGGCTGCAAAGAGTCAGATGACTTAGTCAGATGACTGCGCCACTTTCTATTTACTTTAAAATGGTGACTAATAACTTTTATTTTTATGTTTTTCAAACTATTAATTTATTCTACAAATATTTATTGAATATTCTTTTTCTGTCTCTCTAAGGGGCTGGGAGACACAGCAACAGACAAAGCAGATCCCCACTGCCATGAAGCATGTGCTGGAGTTGAAAATATTTAAATCACAAATTCACCAATGAAATATAGGTAGTTAAAAAAGAAAAGAATTCCAAGGATTGAGCTGTGGAACATTCCAACATGTGGTGATGAGAGTGATGAAAAGTAAAGGACAAAAGAAATTAAGATACCATTAAGAGATACTTCTCTTAAGGAGGTAAGAGAAAAAGTGGAACTGTTGAGTGCCCTGGAAGCTGAACGAAAGGAGTATTTCAAGGAAAGGGGAGTACTCAAGGGAGTGTCAGATGCTTTTATGTGATCAAGTAAGATGAGAAATAAGAACAAGATTTAAAATGTGAAGATCATTGATATCTTACCTCATGGCAGTTCGTTCAGAGAAGGGGAGAACAGAAACTGGAGACAAGTCAAAGAATAGAGTAATCCAAGTATAGACAACTCTTCCTAAGACTTTTTCTGTAAAATAAAGAAGAGAATTGGAGTGATGACTGGAGGAAAAACCAGGTTCCAGAGCTGGAACAGTTTAAGACGGAAAAAATTGTATATATATTCTTATAGGGACAATCCCAAGGAGAGCGGAAGATAGATGATGCATAACAGAGGGTGAAGGATTGCTGAAGCAGTTGAGAAGGTAAGAGGGGATGGGGTTCAGTGCACGAATGGTGGGGGTGGCCTCTGTGGGCAGGATGAATAGTTTATCCTCAATGGAAGAAAAGACAGTACAGATGGGTCTAGATGCAGTGAAATGGCTAGATGTTCCGGGTGAGCTTGGGGAAGTTCTCTCTGCTTCTATTTTCTCAGTGATACAGGGAACATTTGTCTGCTGAGAGTGAGGATGAGGGAAAATGAAAATTTGAGGGAAGAGGGAAAGGCATACAAAATGGGACAGATAGAAAGCACATAATAAGATAGAAATAAGTCTAAATATATCACTAATCACAACTATGAATGGAATAAACTTTCTAATCAAAAGGCAAACGTTTTAGACTGGATTGAAACAAACATTTATGTTATTTATACAAGTCAGGTGTAAAGTGCAAGAACACAGAAAAACTAAAAATTAAGGATTCAAAAGGGGTACCTGTCAAATGTCAAGTAAAAGAAACATGATCTAAATATATTATTATCAGACAAAATGACTTTTAAGGAGAGCTGCTGCTGCTGCTGCGTCGCTTCAGTCGTGTCCGACTCTGTGCAACCCCATAGACGGCAGCCCACTAGTCTCCTCTGTCCCTGGGATTCTCCAGGCAAGAATACTGGAGCGGGTTACTACTTAATGGTAAAATATTCAGTTCACTAAGAAGGTAAAATAATTCTAAATTTGTATGCCTCTAATAATGTAGCCTCGAAACATAGTATGACAGAATCACAAGGAGATTTTAAAAAGTCTGCCACCACAGTAAGAGATTTTAATACGTTTTTGAGAAATTGAATCTCTAATTAAACTCTTTTTATGAAGTAAAAAGTAAAAAAAAACAAGTAAAATCAGGCACAGGAAGCTTTCCAGTTATCTAAACATTTAAAGAACAGACCAATCCAATATAGCACAAACTCTTCCAGAAAACAAATTGAGAAAGAATGTCCCCCCGCTTGTTTTATGAGGTTAGCATAACCTTGAAACCAAAGTTACTAAAATATGGTACAATTTTATTTTTTAATTAAATAAAAAGTTTTTAAATGAACAGCCTGATTTGCTTAATAGCAAATTTTAAAAAAAGATAATACATCAAAATCATGATTATCTCAGTAGATGCAGAAAAGGCATTCTGCATAACTCTATTCATAAAAAAATTCTTAGCAAACAGAATAGAAGGAAACTTTTAAAACTGAAATGTAGTTGATTTACAATATTGTGTTAGTTGTCGTTGTACAGCAAAGTGAGTCAGTTATATATACAGTTTTTTTCAGATTATTTTCCATTATATGTTATTACAAAATATTGAATATTGTTCCTTGTATTGTACAGTTATTTCTTGTTGCTCCTATATTTTATATATAGGGTGTGTATCTGTTAATCCCATACTCCTAATGTATATACCCCTTTCCCCTTTGCAAACCATAAGTTTCTTTCCTATGTCTGTGAATCTGTTTCTGTTTTATAAACAGATTCATTTGTATTATTTTTTAGATTCCACGGATAAGTGATATCATACAATATTTGTATTTCTTTGTCTGACTTACCTCACTTATTATGATAGTCTCCAGACCCATCCAAAGGCAATATTTTATTCTTTTTTATGGCTGAGTAACATTTCATTACATGTGTGTATGTGTATATGTGTGTATGTGTATATATACACACACACACACATACATACAACATCTTCTTTATCCATTAATCTGTTAATGGACGCTTATGTTACTTCTGTGTCTTGGCAATTGTCAGTAGTTCTGCTGTGAACACTGGAGTGCACATATCATTTTGGATTAGCATTCTCTCTCTTCCAAGTATATACTCAAGAGTGGGATTGTTGGATTATATGGTAGCTCTATTTTTAGTGTTTTTAAGGAAGCTCTATGCTGCTTTTCATAGTGGTTGCACCAGTTTACATTTCCATTAACAGCATAGGAGGGTTAAAAGGAAACTTTTTTAACCTGCCATTGAGCCTGTCCAAAAAATGTGCAGTACTTCCTAACATAGTGTTGAAAGCATATCCTTAAATGATGACCAGGACAAAGATGTCCTCTATCACCATCACTGTTCAACACTATACCTGTAGCCCTGGCTTGTGTAATAAGGAAAGAAGAAGAAATAAAAGGAAAAATGATTAAAAAGGAGGAAACAGATTATCATTATTCATGGATGAAATACAGTTGACCCTTGAACAATAGCAGGGGTTAAGGGGGTTAACAGCAGGGGTTCCACTTCACCACAGTGAGCATCCAAGTATATATTTACAGTAGGCTTTATGTATCCATGGTTCCTCATCTATAGGTTTAACTAACTGTGAATCATTCAGTGTTATAGCATGTATTTATTTTCTAATCCACATGTAAGTGGACCTATGCACTTCAAATCCCTGTTGTTCAAGGGTCAACTGTAATTTTACATAGAAAACCTGAGAATCTGCAGATAAAATATAAGATTTAAACAGAGGTTAGCAAGATTGTTAGATAAAAACATCAACATATAAAAGTCAATTGTATTTCTATGCACTGCAACAAACAGTCAATAATGCAATTAGGAAAGATGCCATTTCTTACAGTGACCCAAAGCACCAAGTACCTGCTACTAGAGTTAATGAAAAATAAGCAATCTCTTTTTGGAGAAAAACTTAAAGTGTATTGGAAAAGGAATTTTAAAATATCCAAATGAGCATAAAGACCTTTCATAATCTTGTGTAGAAGAACTCAGTATGGTAAAATTGTGATTCTCCCCCAATACATGTATTTTCTCAGTATTATTCTAATGGTTGTACCATCAGGATTTTTCATGGAACTAGACACATTAGTTCTAAAATTATCATGGAATAGCAAAAGGTCAAGAAGTCATGAAATTCCCAGAGAAGAAAAACAATATAAGATGATTTACCCTTCTAGATATCAAGGCTAATATAAAGCCATGAAAATTGTTTAACACAGGGTTAGACAAACAGACTAGGGGAACAGAATAGAGAACACTGAAACTGACCCAGGCACAGAGGAAAAATTTGATATGTGCCAGAGCTTGTACGTCAGTAGGAAAGAAGTGCTATTGTTTATGTTAATTTATAAAACATTGTGTTATGAAAAAAATGAAATTGTACTTCCTTCCACAAAAATCAAATCTAGGAAAAATGAAAGACTTACTATGAAAGGAAAACTTGAAAATAAAGAAAAATATCTTTAAATTAAAACATGGGGAAATATCTTTGTAACCTTTGAATATGGATAGACTTATTAAATAAGACACATATAAGAAGGTGAGCCAAAAGAGCAAAAAAAATTCTCCATTTACACTAATATTAACATTTATCATACTCAAAAGGAACCATGGAGGGACTGAAAAATACCACCATTCACTTGTGAGAGAATGAAAGTGAAAAGTTTATCTTAACACTATTTTGAAAATAGCTTTAAATAGGAATACATAGAAGCTAAATGATAAAGGAAAGCAAGAAAATGATAGACCAAAGATTTAGCATACTGCCTACCTCTGAGGATTCTGATGGGGAGTCAGCTATAACAAGGAAGGGGACCTCTGATACACTAAGATTTTATTCTTAAGCTGATGTCTGCTATGGGAGTGTACATTTCCTTAAAATTATTTTAAATATGCACATATATTTCATATGAATTATATATAAATAAAATATAATTTAAAACATAGTTATAGTGTAACACAAATCAATTCAAAATGACAAAGCAATACTAGAAATACATTGGCTTTTAAATGGAAAGGGAGAGCTTCAGGTATGGTTTGATTCAGAATCCATACCTACAGCTGGGGAAGAGGGCATCTTCCTTAAGAGCAGATAGACTACTGGGAAAGGTTAAATACCAGGATGAAGAACAACTGAGAATGGAAGAATCTAGGCAGGGAAAATCAGTAAATGTCCAGAGCCACAAAACAAACATTTCAGTTAACATTTCTCATCTTGAACTGAACTTTTAAAATCCTTATTTTTCCATTTGACTTTTGCTAACCTGGATTTTTAGCTGAAATGAAACATTAAGAGGTGTAATAATTTTATAAATCCCTTAATTATTTTGTACATATAACCTTCCAACTCAAGCTTTAACTTTTTGCTCAAAAGATATTTTGATTCAATAAGAAGCACTCTTCTTAAGTGTGGTGGCATTCTGAGTGAGAAATAGTACTAAAAGCTTGTTAAAATAGTGACTGCTGTGCCTGTGTCCTTGTATCCCAGTATATGTATAATATATATACAAGTCATAATTAGGATCGTGTTGACTTTGAATATAACTGCAACTTTATTTTATGTTATTTATTTAATTTTCATATTTTTCTAATTTTGAAGCTGCTATTTTAATAGGCAACTTTCCCAAGCTAATTTATATCAAAGTTTGTAATTTATTTTGAATAATTGTGGATTTAAATAATTTAAAATCTCCCTATTAAGTCCAAAAATTTTAAAGAAAATTATTCTTTTTAAAATTTCTTTATTGAAGTATAATTAATTTGCAATGTTTTACCAATCTCTTCTGTACAGCAAAGTGACTCAGTTATACACATAAATATATTCTTTTTTGATGTTCTTTTCCATTATGGTTTATCCCAGGAGATTGGATATAGTTCCCTGTGCTATATAGTATTTCCAAATTGCCTACCTTCTTTTACCTACTATATCCATGTGTAAACTCTCTTTTCACATCCTATTTGTCTAGATTATGTCATTTTCAGTCCTATTTCCTGGTGAAGTCTACTAACTTACCTACCTCTACTAAGTGATCCGATGGTTAGATCACTTTTCTTTATGAGACCTTTCTTAATTTCTCCCAGCCCACACAAAACTCACTCTTCTCCATATTTAATACGTTACCCTCCTACCAATGTAGAGCTTGCATACTGTTTTGTATTCAGAATCTGTCTAGAGTAATCTTTGGATTTTGCATATCTCCAACACTTAGCACAATGTTTATCCACAGTACCCAAAACAATCTCTTAGTAGATACTTGGTAAGGATATAAAGATGGTGGATTCTTCATTTAGAGGGCACGCCAGTAGCTTACTTGAGAGAGTTCTTAAACTTTTGTGATGAAGTGGTGTGCGTTTCCTTTTGGTGAGGAATTCTTGCAGGCAGAATACTGTGAGTACACATTTGTACAAGGAAAGTAAAATACAGACCTCTGGCCAAAACTCTCAAGTAATTCTGGCCAAAGACATAAACAGCCAAATTCCTTCAAAAATAGTTTCCTAGAAGCAATTTGCATTGACTGTGCTTTGGTCCAAACAACCTCCTTTACAAGTGTAAATCTTTAAAAGCATGGTAAATCTAATCATTGCAGATAGATGGCTTGGAATAGTAGTGTTTAACTTTTTGCTAAAATCATCTAGATTTTTGTTGGTAATTCAATTAATTTTTCCAAGTCACCATTCATCTTTTTTATAGACATGTGGTAGAAAGTACATATCTTTTTAGAATGGGAGTATCTTTCTAATTACTGAACAGTCTTTCTTGAGGTGTAGAATTTGTTGAACCTAGGATGTGGAAGGAATTTTTAAAATGTGAATGTCATGGTACAGTGAGTAAAGAGTCAGTGGAAATTTAGCATTTTTCCTTAATGTGTACATTGATCAGAAATTTGAATTCCTAAACTGGGTTAAAGACATTCAATTCCTAAACTGGGTTAAAGACATTCAAACTGGGTTAAAGACAGAGTCAAGATCAATAAACAAATAAACAAATGTTTACTAATTTGCAAGCCAAGCCTACCAGGTGGCTCAGTGGTAAAGAATCCACCTACCAATGCAGGAGCTGCAAGAGATACGCATTTAATCCCTGGATTGGGAAGATCCTCTGAAGAAGGGAACGGCCACCCATTCCATTATTCTTGCCTGGAAAATTCCATGGACAGAGGAGCCTGGTGGGCCACAGTCCATGGGATTACAAAGAGTCAGACACAACTGTACAGCTTTCACTTTTTTACTATAAGCCTTACACAGGATGAAAAGAGCCATAATCTTTGCATTTAAGAAGTTTGAAATCTAGATAAATAGATATAGGTAGATAATATGTGTTATTTATTGAGATATGAATTCACGATTGAATAAAGCAGTATATCATACTTGTCAAAGAATGATACAACAAAAATACCGTGAGAGAGAAAGAGAGGTGTTCTTTCATGCTGGGATGAGTATAGCAAGCTATATCAAAGTAAATTGAAAGAGTTGTACTTGAAGAATGGGTGGACTTTGAATATGGATGAAGAGAGGTAAAAACATTCTTGGAGATAAAGAATGAGAACAGTGTGAACAAGGCCACAGAGTCAAAGCCATTTTCGGAGGAGAGAGAAGATCAGTTTCTCAGAGAGGTGCAAAACTGTAGACTTGACTAGGAAAGGAGTTCGGAGTCAGGTTGTGGAAGAGTGTTAATGCCAGGTTATGGAATAAAGATTTACCATGTAAATGAGTGGCGAGGAGCTATTTGGGGAAGATTTTGATAACAGAGAAAGCTTGATCCACACTTGAGGTTTAGGAGATTAATTGTTAGCCATGTACCATTTGAAAAGGAAGGCAAAGAGGTGAGGTAATATGAAGAGGTTTCGAAGGCTAACAAAGCAGTGCAAGTGTGAGGCGGAACAGAGGACACATGTAATTTTTCTGCTCAGCATCCCCTTCCTCCTGATTCAGTGTTTCTGGTGGAGAGGACTCCGTCCCCTGCCAAGAGCAGACGACCTTGATGTGCTCAATTAAAGGAGTCATTCCTCTGGTCATAATTACTGGCTCACGTGTGGGCACACACCCTAAAGTAAGAAAACTAGTTCTATCTCTAGAGCTCTTGCTGCTAGACCTATCAGGTAAAGTACCCTCTTCTTCAAGGATCCTAACATTGTCAGTGGTCATCTTTCCTGTCATATTGTATGGTAGCCAGCTTCCAAGATGGTCCTCAGTACCAAGATGGTCCTTCTGATACTTGTGTCCTTGTATGAGCTTCTTCCATATTGTATCAGAGTTGGTCTATGTCTATATGATGAGTGGGGCTTCTCTGATAGCTTAGTTGGTAAAGAATCCACCTGCAATTCGATTGCAGGAGAACTGGGTTCGATTCCTGAGTTGAGAAGATCCGCTGGAGAAGGGATATGCTACACACTTCTTATTCTTCGGCTTCCCTTGTGGCTCAGATGTGGTAAAGAATCTGCCTGCAATGTGGGAGGCCTGGGTTTGATCCCTGGGTCAGGAAGATCCCCTGGAGAAGGGAACAGCTCCCCACTCCAGTATTCTGGCCTGGAGAATTCCATGAACTGTATAGTTCCTGGGATCACAAAGAGTCCTACACGACTGAGTGACTTTCGCTTCACTTCGTATGGTGAATGAGTATACAGCAGAAGTGATGGTATAATGAAACTGTATAGGGAGAGAAGCTACAGATTCCAAAGTGAAATCTAGACTTAGTATCAAGACTTGATTTTTAGATAAAAGGAAACACCAAGTTTTTTAGTTTAGCAAATGGTTATATCATTAACAGATGTAGCAATGTCTGGAAAGGGGATTTGTTGCTGTCGGAGAAGGATAGGAGAAGATAAAGAATATCTTTCCAGGTCAAGATTCTGGACAGTAGCATTAGAAACAATGGCTGGTACTGATAGAAATAGACTGTCTCACAAAACACTGAGTTCTCTGTCACTGTATGATTCCTTGTTGAGGATGTTGGAGACTGAGCTAATTATAATAACATAGCATCTAAAATCACATCCAAGTAGGTGATTTGATTTCTACCAGTTATACAAACACATACTCAAAGAAAGGGAAACTTAACGCAAACAGAGGCAATAGCCATAATCTCTCCTACCTTAGAGCTCTTCAGAGTTTTTTTCCTTGTTTCTCACTTGTTGCATCAGGTGAATTTTAATCTCTGTTGGAGCATACCCAGTTCACTAGACAGACCAGAACCAGAATTAGGGGGCTTTGGTCAGAACCATCTCTCAACTTTGCAAATTATTTTGGTTCCACTTTCACTTGATTCTATGCTGTATAAAACTGACCATCTCAGAAAAAACTAAAAAAAAAACAACAAAAAAAAAAACCCAAAGAAACCAAAGGATACTCTAACAAACTGACAAACCTATATCTCTTCTTTCTATTAGAAATAATTTTATGTCCTGTAAATATCTTTCCTATATTGCTCAATACAGTCAAAGCTCCCTTTTCCTTAATTTTCTTTTCTTTTAAAAAGTTATCACCTATTCCTTGTTTCATACTGTTCATAGGGTTCTCAAGGCAAGAATACTGAAGTGGCTTGCCATTCCCTTCTCCACTTCAGTTCAGTCGCTTAGTCGTGTCTGACTCTTTGTGACCCCATAAATCGCAGCACATCAGGTCTCCCTGTCCATCATCAACTCCTGGAGTTCAATCAGACTCATGCCTATTGAGTCAGTGATGCCATCCAGCCATCTCATCCTCTGTCCTCCCCTTCTCCTCCTGCCCCCAATCCCTCTTCCAACGAGTCAACTCTTAGCATGAGGTGGCCAAAGTACTGGAGTTTCAGCTTCAGCATCATTCCTTCCAAAGAAATCCCAGGGCTGATCTCCTTCAGAATGGACTGGTTGGATCTCCTTGCTGTCCAAGGGACTCTCAAGAGTCTTCTCCAACACCATGGTTCAAAAGCACCAATTCTTCGGCCCTCAGCCTTCTTTACAGTCCAACTCTCACATCCATACATTACTACTGGAAAAACCATAGCCTTGACTAGACGGACCTTAGTCGGCAAAGTAATGTCTCTGCTTTTGAATATGCTATCTAGGTTGGTCATAACTTTTCTTCCAAGGAGTAAGCGTCTATTAATTTCATGGCTGCAGTCACCATCTGCAAGTGATTTTGGAGCGCAGAAAAATAAAGTCTGACACTGTTTCCACTGTTTCCCCATCTATTTCCCATGAAGTGATG
>SJYA01000665.1:185257-232757 GCA_006410615.1 Neotragus moschatus
CATCTATTTCTGCTTTATTGACTATGCCAAAGCCTTTGACTGTGTGGATCACAAGAAATTGTGGAAAATTCTGCAAGAGATGGGAATACCAGACCACCTGACCTGCCTCTTGAGAAATCTGTATGCAGGTCAGGAAGCAACAGTTAGAACTGTACATGGAACAACAGACTGGTTCCAAATAGGAAAAGGAGTACATCAAGGCTGCATATTGTCACCCTACTTATTTAACTTATATGCAGAGTACATCATGAGAAATGCTGGACTGGAAGAAACACAAGTTGGAATCAAGATTGCTGGGAGAAATGTCAATAACCTCAGATATGCAGATGACACCACCCTTATGGCAGAAAATGAAGAGGAACTAAAAAGCCTCTTGATAAAAGTGAAAGAGGAGAGCTAAAAAGTTGGCTTAAAGCTCAACATTCAGAAAACGAAGACCATGGCATCCAGTCCCACCACTTCATGCGAAATAGATGGGGAAACAGTAGAAACATTGTCAGACTTTATTTTTCTGGGCTCCAAAATCACTTCAGATGATGATTGCTGCCATGAAATTAAAAGACACTTTCTCCTTGGAAGAAAAGTTATGACCAACTTAGACAGCATATTCAAAAGCAGAGACATTACTTTGCTGACTAAGGTCCGTCTAGTCAAGGCTATGATTTTTCCAGTAGTAATGTATGGATGTGAGAGTTGGACTGTGAAGAAGGCTGAGTGCCAAAAAATTGATGCTTTTGAACTATGGTGTTGGAGAAGACTCTTGAGAGTCCCTTGGACTGCAGGGAGATCCAACCAGTCCATTCTGAAGGAGATCGGCCCTGGGATTTCTTTGGAAGGAATGATGCTAAAGCTGAAGCTCCAGTACTTTGGCCACCTCACGCGAAGAGTTGACTCATTGGAAAAGACTCTGATGCTGGGAAGGATTGGGGGCAGGAGGAGAAGGGGAGGACAGAGGACGAGATGGCTGGATGGCATCACGAACTCGATGTACGTGAGTCCGAGTGAACTCCGGGAGATGGTGATGGACAGGGAGGCCTGGAGTGCTGTGATTTATGGAGTCGCAAAGAGTCAGACACGACTGAGCGACTGAACTGAAGTGAACTGATTCCTTGTTTCTGAAAAAAATTTCTCTTTTCTTTAACATAATCCCAAAGTAAACAAAATACTTTTCTTGCAGAAAATAAAACAGAAATGTAAAGTGAGGAAATTAGACTAGACAATTCCTGAAATTCCTTTCAGCTCATAAACATAAATAGCAAATCCAAAATATTTGTATTCAACAGCACTGAACTCCTTTAGTACAAACATTTTTTTAATGATACATTTTACAAATTATGTTTTTCAATACATTTTCATCGAATTGTAAAATTCTGTGGACATTTAAAAGGGATTTATGGGTTTGAAAAGGTAATATGCTTTTCTAGTAAGCATCTTTTCATAAGAAGCCAAATCTTGATATTCAATAGGATTTGTGAAAAGCAGCAAATAAGGAAGTGAGACAATGGGAAGAAAACAGGTTCATCAGATTCTTGCCTCATTCTCAGCCTCCCTTTACCCCGTCACCTTGGATTCGCCCTGTACATTCATTTTTTTCAAGTCTGGAAAAATCTCCCCTGTTTGATCAATTTGGTAGATGCCTACCCTGAAGATTTATTATTTATTTTTCTTGCATCCTTGCAAAATATTCCTTGAATATTTTAATGAGAAATAGGGTTTTTCTTAGAAAATATTTGATAATTTGACTGATTTTGTAAAACTATAGAGTTTTTTTCATCATTGGAAAGACACGTAACATATTGTTTTCTTACATCATCTAGAAACATCGGGAAGACCAAGCTGATGCAATTTTCACTCATCATTTACTTCATGAAAGCAGGGAAATTCCCAGTTGGACATTTTTAAGCACACTGCTGGGCTAAAGGAACTAGTTGACTTTTAAATTCTATTTGCATAAGCAAATACAAATTAAGACCCAATTCATGGATCAACTGGCCTCAAAATTTTCCCTTCTTGATGTTGTTCTTTTCCTCTGTCCCTTCCTGCGGTCTCCCTCCTCTTGTTGACAGTTCATCTTACCATAAGCTATTATAATATAGAAGATATTACCTTTCAGGATAAAGGCAGAATGCCAGTGTGGGAGGCAGAATTTTGGCAGTATTCTGAATTTTCTTAAAGACAATGTTCATTCTTCTTCCTTCATCCCCTTAGAAGTGAGAAATAAATCCCACCAGCTTTAATGGAACAAATTTAGCTCAGCTCTCAACAGGCAAAGTGTTCTTTTTTATTTTTTTTTCTGTAGCCACCTCAAGAAGATTCCTGAGCCTTCATTGTATGAGATTGTTTTTAAAATGTTTTGCTCTTTCTTTGGGTATGACTTTTACAGTATACAAGTGTAGTTTAGTAATAAAATTTTAGTTTTCATGTTGCAAATCTGGTTGCCCTAGTTTAAAATTATATGTTGAATTATGAAAATGAAGCATTTAGTTGCTATGGGGAAAAGAGAAATTGTTTAAATATGCAAGCTTGGTGTCTTTTCCACTCATATTTTCCATCCAGAAAGTTGTCTGGAAAACCATTACCCCTCTACTAGAGATATTGCATAAATGTAATGAAAACCTAAAATAATTTTGGTTTTCACCGACCTTTTCTTATGAATTAGTCACAGTTTCCATCTTACTCTCTGAAAATAACAAAAAGATGGATTTTGTCAAAGGATTACTATGAAGAAGGAAATGTGGTTTTGGATTGACTAATACAGATATGAGAAGAGTGTAAAATACTGGTCTATTTGAAAACAATGGACCTAAAAGAAAATTCAGAAAGACTTGACTTGCTTTGTATAGCTAAAAACATTTTATGTTAAAGCCTAAGTAATATAGATTTAGGAAACTTTAGTAGGTATGGTATTTAAGTGTGCCTAAAACGTAGGCACTAATAGGCTAGTCTATATTTGAATTTCAAGTTTTAAAAATTCAATGAATTTTACATTAGATTTACTTTTTGGTAGATTAAAAATAATTTTTTAAAACAGAAGAAACGATGTCTCTTAATTTGAAATAATATCTCACTACGTTGACTAGTCCATGGGATTTTAATGATTATTCTGGGGTTGCTTTTGAAGAGGAATTACGGCTAGAGATACTGCTTAATTAGCAATAAAGTCCAGGGATCTGAAAACTGAAGAATTCATGGTGGTGACTAATGGGGTATAAGACTGTTTAGTGTCTGTCCCAGTAGAAGGAAGTATTCAGTGTTAGCAGTCATTGAACGAGATTCGGATATAAGTTTTCAAGTGGCTGTTTTCCTAGTTCTGTTACACACTTCATATCCTTTGGCAGCCTCCGATTTAGTGCCTTTGGACGGTGAGCTTCTTAAGCCAAGACTGAGGGTTTCTGCAGACAACAGAGATATTTTCTCTGTCTTGAGTCTCTGGATTCTTTCCCAACCCGTGCAGTGGCACAAATGCACATCTTTCATCCCAAAGGAGACCAAACCCAAGAGTGTAGAAGGATCAGTGCTAAACTCTCGGCATGACACAGTGGCTACAAAGTCACGGAGCCCTGGGTCTCAGACCTTCTGCCGCTTACCAGTGTGTGCCTCTGGAACAATCTCCTCTCTCTGACCTCAAAGTTGGCTATACAATGAGATCATGGGGATTTATGATATGAAATTATGCTACATAGTTAGAATTTACAGAAACTATTTTGGATTAGGAATATGTAGACGTTAGAATGAATTCTTATAGACTCTGCTTCTTATGAGAGATGGATTTCATATAAAAAGCTGGCTGATGGAGCACTGACATTTTGGCACCAGTTCATTGACAGCAGGGACCACAATAATTGCTTTGTTCCTGCCAGAACGTGACGTTTTGTGAGAAAAGTGATAATTTTTGTAACCTTAGCTCATTATTAATGATATCCCTTTTGGCAACACCATCTATTGCCCAGCTTTCTTCTAGAGCCAAATTTTAGGAATGGGCGTAACCACCCACTCTCTCTTCAATTGCTTGGAACTTGGATACTTTTTTCTAACTAGTCTGTTTCTTCCTTATGGAAGGTTTGGGGATTTTTCTCTTATTTTTGGTAGCCTGAAATTTCACCAAGACTGAATAGGCATAGATTCCTGAGCTCCCCAACTCTCTAATTCATCTTAAAAACCCCTTGGATCTGAAGTCAAGTGTTTTTCTCTAGCTCCAGGAAATTTTCTTTCATATTTATTTTCACATTTTACTATGTCCATTTCCTGCTTCTGAGGACTTACATGAGAGGCATTTGAAATGATCTAGATCTCTCTCTTTTCCATGTCTCTTAAATTTTCTTTGACATTTTCAATTTTTCTTTTATACTGTATTCTGGGAAGAGTCCTCAGTTTGGTCTTTTAGTTCTGAAAGTTAGTCTTTAATGATATATGTTCTGATATTCATTTCCTTTATTATTTTTTTCCTTTTTGAATCCTGAGTGTAAAAAGTTGACTTAATTATAACCTCTTAGTGCATAGCACAGTTTTATCATTTGTTCACGTATGAATCTTATTTCACTCATTTATTTTTCTAAACTTCATCCCTGATTTGCATTTCCATTTTCCCCACCACTATTTCCATTTAGTATAGTTAATATAAGATCTTGAATCTGCATATATTCTTGCATGCCCAAAGATATTTTGTTGTCTTCTGTGCGTGCTTTTCTATTGTTATAAATATACAATGTTGTGCTATGCAGCATAGTTTTTAAAAAATTTGGCAGTAATAGTTTTAATTCCTAAGAACTCCAATTGTCTCTCTTTTTTTATTACAATCATATTTTTGCTCATCACTGTAATATCTTCTCAAATTTCTTCAAACAGATGTTATACTTATTTTAAGGTCTTATTTTGTTGTCCCCATTAACTTTCTATAGGTTTTATTTCTGTTGTTTGAATTAATGATGCTTTCCAGTGATGTTAATTTTCCTCAACTATTTGGTAATGATTATCTGTTCTTATTGTCTGTTTCCTTGACCAGACGAGAATCCCTGTTTACTTGTCTGCTAAGGCATGTTTCTCTTTAGCTGATAAAGGAATAGCACAGTGAGATGTGCACCCAGAGGGCTGGCGTATTCATTTTCTAGGGCTGCCTACTTTTCTAGGCTGCAAAGTACTCCAAACTAGGAATAGAAATTTATTGTCTCACAGTTCTGGATGCTAAAAGTTCAAAATGAAGGTGTTGGCGAGGCAAGCCAAACTCCACGGCCCTAAGAGAAGATCTTTCTTTGTTCCTTCCAGCTTCTGACACCCTAGGCACAGTTTGGCTTGTGGTAACATAGATGCATGCTCTGCCTTGTCTTCACATGGTCATCTTCCCTCTTTGTCTGTGTGTCTCTTGTCCTCACGTGGTGTTTTCCCCTCTCTGTCTCTTTCCTCTTCTTATTAAGAACATACAAATCATATTGGGTTAAGGGCCAGCCATATTTCACTTGGGCTTCCCAGGTGATGCCATGGTAAATAATTAGCCTGCCAACACAGGAGGTGCAGGAGACACAACTTTGATCCATGAGTTGGGAAGATCCGCTGGAGAAGAAATGGCAACCCACTCCAGTATTCTTGCCTGGGAAATTCCATACACAGAGGAGCCTGTTGGACTACAGTCCATGGGGTTGCAAAGAGATGGATACGACTCAGCATGCATGAGCATGATACTTCATTAGAATCTAATCTTAACTAATTAAACCTGCAACGACCTATTTCCAAATAAGGTCATGTTTTGACTGTACTAGGGATTAGGATTTCAATTTACGTTTCTGAGGGATACAATTTAACCTTTAGTAGTGGATAAATCGGAGAAGGCAATGGCACCCCACTCCAGTACTCTTGCCTGGAAAATCCCATGGACGGAGGAGCCTGGTAGGCTGCAGTCCATGGGGTCGCTAAGAGTCGAACACGACTGAGCGACTTCACTTTCACTTCTCACTTTCATGCATTGGAGAAGTAAATGGCAACCCACTCCAGTGTTCTTGCCTGGAGAATCCCAGGGACGGGGGAGCCTGGTGGGCTACCGTCTATGGGGTCGCACAGAGTCGGACACGACTGAAACGACTTAGCAGCAGCAGCAGCAGCAGTGGGGTAAATAGCTTGTCCAATGAGTCAAAGTGGGCTTCCCATCCTTACCTTGTTCATTGTCCTTCTCCATTCCCAGAAGCTTTGCTGGGAGTCTCTGATTCCAGAACTCCCAGTTTCAAGACCTGTCCTAGTGGCTCGTGGTAAAGAATCTGCCTGCCAGTGCAGGAGGCACAGGTTTGATCCCTGATCTGGGAAGATCCCCTGGAGAAGAAATGGCAACCCACTCCAGTATTCTCACCTGGGAAATCCCATGGAAATAAGAGCCTAATGGGCTACAGTCTGTGGGGTTGCAAAGGGTCGAACATGACTTAACAACTAAAAAAAAAGCAGCGTGACAGTTTACCTGGTGGCAAATGCTAGAATCAGAATACTCTTTTATTTCCACTCTCTGCTGTCACTGTGGAAGTCTTGGCTAGTCTCTGCTTCTCAGGCCCCAGCACTGAAGCCAGGAGCCTTTCCCGAAGCCTTTTAGCTTTGTTTATAAATGAGATTTGCAGTCAACTGCACAGATCTTTCCTCAAAGGGTCACTGGCCAGATCTTCTGACTGGTCCTTTAATGACTCATCTGATGATTTCTCCAGGACTGATTGGGTTTGATTAGTTCAGTGCCTAAAACTCATGCAGGATTTTTCTTAAGAACTTTTCCTTCCTTTTGCAATAGCTTCTATTTGGATCTTGTGTTACTGTTTCTCATTTCTCTGTAAATCTGCTTTCTACCCCTCCCCCCAAACACTCTTTTTGTACTGGAAATTCCTCACATTTTCTGGTCCACTGATGCCATGCTTTCCTGTTTTTCTCTCTGTTTTGGATCCTTCTTTAACCATATCTTTTCTTCAAAATATCAGTGGTATTTAGATGGGAAGGAGATAGATGTACCTGTTTGCTCTGCCATAAATATATGGTGTATGGTGTTGATCTAAACTAGAGGGTCACAAGGTTTTTCCTGCAGAGGGCCTGAGAACAGAATATTATGGGCTTTGTTGGCTATAAGGTCTCTCTTGCAACTGCTCAACACTGCTGTTATAGTGCAAAAGCAGCCTACACAATATGTAAATGAATGAAAGTGGCTGTGTTTCAATAAAATTTGACTTACAAAAAAATAGGCTGTGGGCCAAGTTTGACATATGCCCGAAACCAGTAGTTCTCAAGTTTATCATGCGTCAACATCTCTGGAAAGACTTGATAAAACACAGATTGCTCTTCTCACCTCCAGTTTCTGACTCAGTAGGTCTGGGGTGGGGGTGAGGCTGTCCCAGAATTTGCATTTTTAATAAGCTCCCAGGTGATGCTGATACTACTGGTCTGTGAACCACACTTTGAGAAACATTCATCTAAATAACTTATGTTTCCTAAACACCACCATCTCAACCATTTATTGATAATATAACTATGTTCCCTCTTCATTTATTCATTCATTCAATAAGTATTTTATTGAGTTTCTCCTGTGTGCCAGGATCTGTTCTAGGTTTTGAGAATATTGCCATAAATAAGACAATGGCTGTGTTCTCATGAGTGGGGAAACTAGACAACCAAACAAACACAAATATACCTATAAAAGATATAATATTGGGTAGTAATGAGAACTACTTAAATAGAGCCAAGGGGAAGGAGAGAAGAGAACAGGGACAGAACTCTTTTAGATAGGATAGTTAGGGAAAATCACTCGGAAGAGATGCCATCTGAATATAGAAGTAAAGATGTAAAAGAACTAATCGTAAGAAAGGTAGAGCATTCCTGGCAGAAAAAATAGTAAGTATTAAGGTCCTAAGATAGTAATGAGTTTGTGTTTGAGAAACAGCAAGAGAACCAGTGTCACTGGAGTGATTTGAGTAAGGTAAAGAGTGGCAGGAGTTAACTTTAGAAAAGTGGGCATAGTGCACGTGTTTTCGGGATTTGTAGCCCATGATATAGAGTTTGCATTTTACTTTGTTTCTTGGGAATACACTGGAGGTTTTTGTGCAGAGGGGTGACATGCTAACATTTACAGTTTCGAAGCATCACATTGGTTGCTATGTGGGAAAGCCTCTGGGAGTGGTGGTCGTGGCAGAGGATGAAGATGACAGTGGAAGCAGAAAGACCAGTTGGGAAGTTTCAAGAATTCTAGAGGGACTACAGTGGCTTAAATCAAGATGATTTTGGTGATGAGATACACTTAGAGGCAGGATATATTCCAATGGTGGAACAAGTAGAATTTGCTAATAAATTTGATGTGGACTGTTAGGTAAAGAACCATATCAGAGATAATAACTTCTAAGTGTCTTGAGCAACAGGGTGGGGCTGGGTAGGAAATTAAGATTCCATTGCTAGAACTTCGTGTTTGAGATGTTTCTTAGACATTCAAGTGAAGTGGTCAAAAAGACAGATATAAGGAGCTCAGCTGAAAAGTCAAGGCTAGGGATATTAACTTGGAACTAATCAACAAACTTATAATGTTTTATATTTAAGGCTATCCTGTGAGTAATATCCTAAAAGTGAAAGTCACTCAGTCGTGTCCGACTCTTTGCAACCCCATGGGCTAGGGCCTGACAGGATCCTCTGTTCATGGAATTCTCCAGGCAAGACTACTGGAGTGGTAACTGTTTGCTTCTCCAAGGGATCTTCCCAACCCAGGGAGTGAATCCAGGTCTCCTGCCTTGCAGGTGGATTCTTTACTGTTTGAGCCTCCAGGGAAGCCCAAGAATACTGGAGGGGGTAGCTGATCCCTTCTCCAGGGGATCTTCCTTGCCCAGGAATTGAACTGGGATCTCCTGCATTGCAGATGGGTTCTTTACTGGCTGAGCTACTAACGAAGCCTATTTAAGGCCATAGACTGAAGGCCATAGACTGCAGTCACCTGCAGTGCAACTGTTGATAAAGGTGGGGTTCATGAGTTAGTGTTGCTAACATTGACATGTAAGTTATATCAGTATTCCTTTTCTGTTATTAGTATTTCCTCCCTTACTTAAGAGACTTTGAGAAGGTTTTTGTGCCTTGCAAATAAGCAATCCCTGGCAAAAAAGATCCATTACCTTATCTGTATAAATGAGGTAGAGTTTTCAAACCATGTACCATGGAGCCCAAGTTGTCACAGGGGCTTATGAGCAGGCTGTGTGTGGGTATGTGTGTGAGTATGTGTGTGCTTAATCACTCAGTTGTATCCAACTCTTTGCAGCCCCAGGGACTTTGGCCCACCATGCTTCTCTGTCCATGGGATTTTCCAGGCAAGAATACTGGAGTGGGTTGCCCTTTTCTACTCATGGCCTTTGTTAGGAATTTTGCTGTTTAAAAGATGAAAATTAAGCCTACTCTTCCAGCTCTTACACTGTATAACCCCACTGTGTAAACCCATTAATGTTTATCTTTTGTGATAGTACAATTTCAAGTTCCAAGGGCGGTCTGAAATCATTTCCCATATCACGTGCCAGGGTACATGCTGGTCCTTATGGCCAGGTCATCACCAGCCTCAAGCTTAGTTTCCTGATTCTCTGACTCTCAGAAGAGCTTGTCTAGTCAGCCACTTCCTGGTTTGGTTGATGGGCAGGAGGGGGCATTTTTTCTAAGAACACCAGCTTTCTCATCATTACCGTTTTGGCACCTGTGCTCTTTTCCCTCTTTCTGTCTCTTCAGTTGTTGACAAATACAAATATTTTGCTGAGGGAGCCTTATTTCAGTGGGGTCATGCCTCTAGGCAAGGGATTAGTGAGCTCAGGTGATCTCATCAGTCTCTTCCAGTTCAATAATTTTATAGCTGCACAAACTGGCAACTTGTTCTGGGCAGAGTTCAAATGGGCATCCATTAATAATTCTGGGAATGTCACATACTCACTGACAATAAATGTGAGGACCCCTTGACCAGGCGAAGTAATGGAATTAGCTGAGAAGAAGAAGGTACTGGACTTTAGCTTCAGGTCATGTGTAATAGTCACAAGTCAGTAATTTATTAATTTATTCAAGCATAGGATTATTTTCAACAAATAAGAGATCAAATAATTTATTACCTCTTCAAAGGCCCTCTTGAAGACATCTGGAGAAACTGGCATGAAGAAAAGGTGATATCGAATTAACTGAGTAAAACCTAATGTTAAATCCAAACTGGAAAATTTCTAACACATTTTCACTTGGAAGACCAGTTTTAGGAAGAGCAGCTATTACATCTTGTTCCTTTTCTTGGAAAATAAAGTTCTAGAATTAATGTTACCAATTAAAATTACATATTTTTGTTATTATTTCAAAAGTTTAGTATTAGCATTCCCAAGTTTAATAGGTCATAATTTCTTACAGGCTTCCTTAAACATGTGGTCTATGGTCTGAAAATCAGATCATGAGCATAAATTTCTTTTTTATTGTCTTTAAACATCATTAAATCCAACTCATTATTACAATAATAAAAGGCATCATTTTAGTAGTTTTTATTAAAAACTGAAGATTATAAGATTCCTATAGAGCAAATACTTCAAGAAAATAAACTCCAGCAGCCTTCATTTTGAGCAGGAAAGGAAGCTCTGAGGAAGAAAGGCACCAGGCTCCTGGCTAGCAGTTTTCCAGTTGTTCTTTGTGCTCCAGAGAGACCCTGTGTGACTGTGTTAAAAACTAAACAAAACAAAACCTTATCAAAAGGCATGGAAATAGCTTACTTTTCCTTCCCACTGCCACAAACTGTATGTCTTTCATAATTATATTTGTGTATAATGAAACAAAAAAACCACATGGAATTTGTTAACAACTGTGTTTTGTAAATAGCATACAGTGTGCAGAATCTTACATTGTTTTCAGTTTGGTTAAAAAAATATGCGTCTCCTGTAGAATTCCTTACCCAGTTTAATGGCATCATTCTTGAACTCTTCCAGGCAAATAGAATCCTAGAAGTCCCATTTTAAATACCTTCCCCTCCCTCACTCCTCATGGTCCACTGGTCATGAGTTCCTGGAAATTCCATCTTCCTACCATGTTTCATTAGCTCTCCTCTTTTATCCGTTCCCTCTGTAACAACCTGTTTGAAAACTTAGGGCCTCTATCTTGGGATACTGCTGTTGTCTCCTTAGACATTTTTCCAGCCTTCTAACTTGCATTCACCCTTTGTACCACCACTTCTGCTGCTCCCCTAACCCTTAGCAAATCTATCTCCTGGACAGTCTACAGATAAATCTTTCTAAATTACAAATTATGATCATGTTAAGTACCCATTTAAAAATTTTCAGTGACCTCCCTAATCCTTGTAGGACAAAGTTCAGATCCCTACCCACTCTGGTATTTCCTTCACCTGCTCTATTTCTGAGTGTCAGTCCTTCCAATATATTTTTCTGCATCATTTTACAACTCCGTGCTGCTTACTATGCTACCTATCTTCCCATTCTAGCTGAAGGACTCCTGCTGCTGCTGCTGCTGCTAAGTCGCTTCAGCTGTGTCCGACTCTGTGCGACCCCATAGACGGCAGTGCACCAGGCTCCCCCGTCCCTGGGATTCTCCAGGCAAGAACACTGGAGTGGGTTGCCATTTCCTTCCTACTTATAGTTTAATACCCAGCTCAAATAGTTAATTTTTGGATCAACCTCACAACTTCCTGACTTGCCCTTTTAAACAGAGCTGGCCATTTCCTATTTAATGATACCAGTAAATCTAGAATTCATTGCTGTATTAAAATTTGTGAGTAGGAAGTAGGTCATTTCTATCTTCATATATCCTCCATCTAGCACTGGGCCTGGTATATGGGAGATATTTTATACATTTTCATTGAGTAACAGGAAATCGAAGCTTATACTAGAATATAATATTTATTCTTTTTAAGACAACTTTTATTGTTTTCTTCTGCTTGTAACAATATTAACAAACATTGTTAAAAATTCAGAAAATATACAGTTAATGGTCTAGTTTTCAATAGCCCTTGAGTACAAACTGAATCTAGAGGGTTTTGTGTTTTACTTGTAAAGCCTTGTAGACTTCCTATCTCCTATCACCAGGGATTCTTTCAGAATAAGTCTGAGGTCACTTATTACCATGACTAACAGAGAGATGACTCCAGTAACCAAGCCAGAACTCAGCTGTTGTCCCTACAATGAAATGCTACTTCAGATTGGAATCCTGTCCCAAGCTGCAGCCTCTATGATATCTTAGTGCCAGAAAGGCTGAAACTCAATTTCTCCCTCTCAGAACTGGAGATGCTAACATTCTGCCAACTTGCAATGCAGTTGGGAATGCAGGCACTTGACTCTTGCATAGCAGAGCTGGTTGATTATGGCATAACACATGTCACACTTAGTTAAATGATCTTATAGTTACATCTCTTTGCCACATCTGATTTGAAATCTTAGAGCCCTGGATTCCTTTTTCTCTTATGGTGAATTATTTCTCAAGACACTATTGTCTACTCTATTTGCAGTTGTTCACCCTCAACACTGTCTGCAATATGTATCTATGTCTAAATCCCAGTAACATTTAAAATGCAAATTTACACTCCAGAATGTGCCTTAGTGCCCATGTAATAATGGATAATCATCTTTTATAACAGAACAAAATTAGACAGGATATTAAAAAGGAGAGACATAACCTTACTGACAAAAGTCTGTACAGTTGAAGCTATGGTTTTCCAGGTGGTCCTGTATGAATGTGAAAGTTGGACCATAAAGAAGGCTGAACACTAAAGAATAGATGCTTTCAAACTGTGGTGCTAGAGAACTCTTGAGAGTCCCTTGGACAGCAAGGAGATCAAACTAGTCAGTCCTTAAGGAAATCAACCCTGAATATTCCTTGGAAGGACTAATGCTGAAGTTGAAGCTCCCATACTTTGGCAGCCTGATGTGAAGAGCTGACTCATTGGAAAAGACCGTGATGTTCGGAAAGATTGAGGGCAGGAGGAGAATGGGGAGACAGAGGATGAGATGGTTGGACGGCATCACTGACTCAATGGACATGAGTTTGAGCAAGCTCCAGGAGATAGTGAAGGACAGAGAAGCCTGGCGTGCTGCAGTCCATGGTGTCATAAAGAGTCAGACACAACTTAGCAACTGAACAGCAACAACAATAAAACAAAAAGTTAAAAAAACTGAATTCCGCTCAGTGAATGTACTAGTTGTTTTTCCTAATTTGTAACATTAGCATTTGTTTCCCAGGTGGTTCAGTGGTAAGGAATCTACCTGCAGTGCTTGAGACAAGTATTGAGTCCCTGGGTCAAGAGGATCACCCTGGAGAAGGAAATGGCTTCTCACTCTGTTCTTGCCTGGGAAATCCCACGGACAGAGGGACCTGGCAGGCTACAGTCCATGGGGTTGAAGGAGGAAACAGACAGAGCTGGACTCAGTCTTAGGCCAGACTGCAAACATTAGGCTACAAGCGTGGTCACCTTCCCAATGGACTCCGAACTTTGTGCCCAGTGTCTATAGAAATGGCACACTAATGGAAAACCAGACCCCCGGATAAAAGAGCCTCAGGACTTGCACTTGGACTCTGTCACCTAAAAGTGAAAGTTAAAGTGAAGTTGCTCAGTCGTGTCTGACTCTTTGTGACCCCATGGACTGTAGCCTACGAGGCTCCTCTGTCCATGGGATTTTCCAGGCAACAGTACTGGAGTGGATTGCCATGTTCTTCTCCAGGGATCTTCCCAACCCAAGGATTGAACCCTGGTCTCCTGCACTGTAGACAGACACTTTACCTTCTGAGCCACCAGGGAAGTCACCTAAGAGAATATGCTAATTATCTCTGTAACAGAACAAAGTCGCAAATTCCATTATGTTTATTGGGATATGACCACAGGCCTATTGCTAAATGTCCACTGTTTAACTATCTAGGCTTATGGCACATGAATCATGGGTTAACTTTGATCATATCTCTCTTTTACCTTGTCCAGACTAGTTTCAAGGAATATGGGGAGGTGGATTTGAGTAAGTACACTTAGGGCATATAATGTTTTCACAAAAACTGGTCTGGGTCCTTGGCTATGAGGAGACTCTGCCCTGGGCCCGCCATGTAATAAACTGCATTCCACTATCTGCATTGTCCTTCTGAGTGAGTTTGTTTCCCGGAACATGTGGCTAAAACAGGGTTGCAGAAGAGTCGGACATGACTTAGCGACTAAACACCACCACCATTCGCATTAGCTCTGTTGTCTTTAATCATAATAAATAACTTATCTGTATAAAAGACTAAGTTTATAGTTAATTTTTCCAGTTATGAAAAACCTCTGAAGTACAGTCAGTTGAGTTAGTGAGCCCTGATAGTTGATGAATAGTGTGGTTCATGGTCTTCACAGAGTCCAAGCGCTCTCTCTTGCACAATAGGCCAGTGAGTCTGAAAGATGAGTTGAGGCAAGGAATATGACTTTATCCAGAAAGCTGGCTGACTGAGAAGATGCTCTCAAAGTAAACATCTTGTTGGGATCTGGATGTCAGCATCTTTTATAGAGTCAGAGAGAGAGAAGCAGTGAGGAACTGAAGTCCAAAGGCAGAATAGAGAGGGAGAGGCACTGGGGAAGTAAAGTGAGCAGAAAGGGACAGGCGGCAGGGAAGTAAAGCGAAAAGGTCTTCAGTCTTGCAAAACATCTCCTGGAAGGGCCAGCCTTTGGAAGGGGTTTGTTAATCTCTTCTTTTTGTTGTAGCTATTCACAGGTGGCACTTCATGGCAAATAGATGGGAAAACAATGGAAACAGTGAGAGGCTTTATTTTTGGGGGCTCCAAAATCACTGCAGATGGTGATAGCAGTCATGAAATTAAAAGATGCCTGCTTCTTGGAAGAAAAGCTATTAACTTTTTTATCAACCTAACCTAGAGAACATATTAAAAAGCAGAGACATTACTTTGCTGACCAAGGTCCATTTAGTCAAAGCTATGGTTTTTCCAGTAGTCATGTATAGATGTGAGAGTTGGAGCATAAACAAAGCTGAGCACCGAAGAACTGATGCTTTTGAACTGTGGTGTTGGAGAAGACTCTTGAGAATCCCTTGGACTGCAAAAAGATCCAACCAGTCCATCCTAAAGGAAATCAGTCCTGAATACTGATTGGAAGGACTGATGTTGAAGCTGAAACTCCAATACTTTAGCCACCTGATATGAGGAGCTGACTCATTGGAAAAGACTGGTGCTGGGAAACAGTGAAGGCAGGAGGAGAAGGGGAAGACAGAGGATGGGATGGTGGGATGGCATCACTGACTCAATGGACGTGAATTTGAGCAAGCTCCAGGAGATAGTAAAGGACTGGGTAGCCTGTCGTGCTTCAGTCCATGGAGTTGCACAGAGTTGGACATGGCTGAGTAACTTAACTGACTGAACTGATTCACAGATGGGCAGGGTCAGAGTATCTCTCTATGAGCTGAACAAAGGTGCTTTAGTCTAACAGTCAGACAGAGAGGCAGGTCCTCTTTGGCAGGACATTATGTATGACTGTAATAATAGAAGCAATGAAAAGCAACTCAAAGAAATAGTTTTCAATATGGAGTCGAATTGACAACACTTTGGCCAATCTATTAAAGTTAAACTGAGGTTTACCTAACTCAAATGTAGAAAATTGAACTTACTTTTTTTCCTGGAACGCCTGAGTTTTATTTTTGCCTGGATGTGTATCTGAACTTATTCTGCTGCTTTACTTGTATATTCATGATCCATGTGTTTTTTGAGATGGGTGTTATATGAATAACATCCAGTTCCAGGAAAAGAAGGTTCTTTAACAGCAGTCATAAACACTGGATATACTTGTGTGGTAGATTTAGATGACTTAAAAGAATTTTTTTTAATTAAAAAAATTATATGTAGTTATATATATAGGTATAGTTGATTTATAATGTTAATTACTGCTGTGCAGCAACATGATTCAGTTATACAAATATATACATTCTTCTTAAAAAATATTCTTTTCCATTATGGTTTATCATAGGATATTGAATATCGTTCTGTGCTATAGAGTAGGACCTTGTTGTTTATTCATTCTATATATAAAAACTTGCATCTTTTAATCCCAGTCTCCCACTTCATCCCTCCCTCTACTCTCTCCCACTTGGCAATTACCAGCCTGTTCTCTATGTCTGAGTCTGTTTCATAGATAGGTTCATTTCTGTCATAATTTAGATTCCACATACAAGTGATATGATACTTGTCTTTCTCTTTTTGACTTACTTCACTTAATATGATAATCTCTAGTTGTATCCATGTTGCTGCAAATGGTATCACTTTTTTCTTTTTTTATGGCTGAGTAGTATTCCGTTGTATGTAAGTACCATATCTTCTTATCCATTCATCTGTCAATGGATATTTAGGTTGTTTCCATCTCTTGGCTATTGTGAATAGTGTGGCAATTAATACTGTGGTGCATGTATCTTTTTGAGTTATAGTTTTATCTGGATATATGTCCAGGAATGGGATTGCTGGGTAATATGGCAATCTATTTTTAGTTTTCTGAGGAACCTCCATATTATTTGTCACAGTGGCTGCACCAACTTACATTCCCACTAACAGTGGAGGAGGGTTCCCTTTTCTCCACAGCCTCTCCAGCTTTTGTTTTTTGTAGAGGTTTTAATGACGGCCATTCTGACTGGTGTCAGGTGGTACCTCATTGTAATTTTGATTTGCATCTCTCATAATTAGCGATGTTGAGCATCATTTCATGTGCCTATTGGCCATCGGATAGTATCTTTTTTCATGGCTTATGATAACTTTTAAGAAGTATTAGGGACTGATATTTTAAGGCTTTTTATTATTTATAATGTTATATAGTCTGAGAAATCAGATGTGATTATTTTGTTATGCTCAGCTTTACTGAGCATATGGAATGTATTAAAGATTAATTTCTCACTTTGAATCAAATCTGAAAGGAAATACACACATTTCAAACATCGCCCATAAACAAAGAGATATGGTAAGATCCTCAAGTGGTCATTTTATTAAACAAATATAAATTTGAAGTGTTTATGGTAAAATATATCAATATTCACCAAAAATGTGTATAAACAGCAATTCTACAACTGAGAAGACATCTCGGTTTTATTAATTTTGGTGACATCTTCCCAACCATGTCTAATCTTCAGTATCTTCTTCCTCAAGCACGGCAGGAGTAGTATGACTTTGCATATCAGGACAACAATTGGAAGGAAAACGGCTATCATAAAAGTTGGAGGTGTGTGCCATACAAATTGTTTTATATCTACCCATTTATTCCAGGCAAAAATCAATGCATGTATTGTACCCAGCAGAAGAGAAACAATTCCTAGCTTGCTCTGCAAAAGAGAAAAAGAATTATCTTGGTGAGAATGGTTCATTAAGAGTTTATTTCATCCTATATCATCTAGAGCTGTTGTGTTGCTTAGAAATTCTTCTGTTCATCTATTATTGTCCATTCATCTCTTTCCACTCTTTGTACATGTGGGTAATGCCTTTGTCTCCCCAGGCTATTTGAGAAAATTCACAACTCTTCTCCTTTTGGTCTCAGATAATCAGTAACACTGTCCTCCCTTTCTCCATACCTTGTTTTTCTCTCTTATGATATTTATTTTATGATGCTCTATACCCTGTGTATTTGCCTTAATTCTGCTTAACAAGAGATGTCTAAACTCAGAAACTCTGTCTTATCATCACAGGATCCCTGTAGAATCAACACAATGATTTGCACATTTTAGGTTCTCAATAAATATTGGTAGGTTGACTGAAAATCAGTGCAAAATCAATTTATACTAGTGATCTTTATCAGTTATGAAGGCAACTAAAATGATTCAGTTTGAGCAAACCCCAGGAGATGATGAGGGACAGGGAAGCCTGGCAGGCTGCAGTACATGGGGTCATGAAGAGTCAGACACGACTTGGCTACTGAACAACACCAACAAAGTTATTGACTATGATTTTGGTATATTCATACTAAAGTGAATGATCTTGGCCTTTGTTTAAAAAATCAAACATTTTTGATAAAGTGGAAAAACACTAACGATTATCTCAATGTTTGAATAAAACAGAGATATGTAGACGTAGACATGAAGAAAAATTTTAGCTTGCACTGGGATACTTGGCACCATCCAGATAAAGTTATAAAAACAATTGTTCACCTATGTAGTTTTATGGTATTCTGAAAATAGTTCTTCTAGATATATTCTGACTTCTATTCACTTTATGGGAAATATTCACTAGGCAGCTAGAATGAATCCAACTCACAATTATTCAGCAGTGAATAAGCCCCAGTGAGTACAATCAAATAGCTAAGTTTATGTTTTTAGATGTAAATGTCCAAGGTAAATCATAGAGTAATCAGCTCTTGGGTTGTTAATGAAAAGTTTCTAGGTTATTAATTAAAAAATATATGTAGTTGGTTGAATGTTAATTCACTAAATTTGTATTGTGTACATATTATGGGCTAAGTTGGAGAAGGCAATGGCACCCCACTCCAGTACACTTGCCTGGGAAAATCTCATGGACGGAGGAGCCTGGTGGGCTGCAGTCCATGGGGTCCCTAAGAGTTGGACACGATGGAGTAACTTCACTTTCACTTTTCACTTTCATCCATTGGAGAAGGAAATGGCGACCCACTCCAGTGTTCTTGCCTGGAGAATCCTAGGGACAGGGGAGCCTGGTGGCCTGCCATCTATGGGGTCACACAGGGTTGGACACGACTGAAGCGACTTAGCAGCAGCAGCAGTATGGGCTAGGTATTGTACCTTGAGTGGAATGGGATGGGTTGTCAAGACATAGTGCTTGACTTTGTAATTAAATATGTAAAGTGATGCACAGCATATGTGTGACAGGCAGAGCAGTGAAAGAAGAGAGTTATTTAATGAGGAATAGACTATTGGCTATTATTTAATGGCTATCAAGCTAAACCCACAACATCAGCAATTATTGTGCTTGGAAAACATGGCACCATCTCTAAACCACATTTGAATAATTCAGAGGGAGACATTCTTTCCAGCTTAATCAGATGATTAAGGAGTCTGCTGGAGTATATGCATGGATGTGTAGAAAGGACAGTGAGGATTAGCTGACTTTGTGAGATTTCTAAAGATGTCCAGTCACAAAAGATAGAACAATGTGGTTTAGCATCTTGGCAGTGCTTAGGACTGAATTAAGCTCAGCCTTTTGAATATTGTCAGACATGGATCCCCTTGTGAATTCTGGCACATTGTTCTTTTTAGGGTATAATCTACCACTAGCAAGTTAACCATGGTGAACTTGAGATAATTTTGAATTCCAAGAATATTGAGAAACTTCAAGTGAGTAAGTTACAAAAAAATTAACTTGGAAAAAGAAGTCTTTAAAATAAGATACTAGAATAGATAAAATTTCATAGTTTGGTAGATAAAACTCCATAGTTCAAGGAGGATAGCACAAAGCCATGTAACTTAAAAGGCATGAATAAAGTCAGAGACACATTTTTTTCCTATTTCTGGAGAACTAAGTAAACAATATTGAATTTCTAAAACATCAAATTTGTTGTTATTAAACAGATAGCAAATGGTCTAATGAGTTTCAAATGTTAGAAATAATATTTTTCTTTGAGTAATGCTTTTTGTATGTGTCTAAAAAACATTTCCCATATTTATAAGCAAGAAGGAAAATGACAGAAGAGCACATTTTTAATTGGAACAAGTGTGAGATCTTCGTTATTGGAAAACCATGTTATTTTTTATGGGTTAAAGTCTATATGCGTGCATGCCAAGTCACTTCAGTCATGTCCGACTCTTTGCTACCCTATGGACTGTAGCCTGCTAGGCTCCTCTGTCCATGGGATTCTCCAGGCAAGAATACTGGAGTGGGTTGCCATGCCCTCCTCCAGGGGATCTTCCCAACCCAGAGATCGACCAAGATTGAACCCAGTCTCTTATGTCTCCTTGTCATTGGCAGGCGGGTTCTTCACAACTAGTGCCACCTGGGAAGCCTATACACTACAGTCTACACACTGGATGACATTATAAGCACAAAAAGATTTGCCTTGCTGAGGAGTCAGAGTTATTTTGTATATAATTTACCTGAATATAGTGAAATTCTCTCCATGTCAGAGAATCACTCACAGATGGAATAGATGTTACAGCCAACAGAGCTAGTATTGCAAGTGCCACGATTCCCAGTGACACATAAATTTCCATTCTCCAAACATCATGTTCAATCCAGGCATCTTCGTTATTTTGTTGGACCTAACAGAGGGTGAAAAGAGGAAGGAAAAATATGCAAACGACACTTGTTTCCAGTGTGAGATCCTCCCTCTATGCTCCCTCTACTGTGAAGAACCTGATAACTAGCTGCACTTAGTTGCTCAGTCACGTCTGACTGTTTTTGATCTCAAGGACTGTGGCCCACCAGGCTCCTCTGTCCCTAGGGATTTTCCAGGCAAGAATACTGGAGTGGGTTACCATGCCCTCCTCCAGGGGATGTTCCCAACCCAGGGATTGAACCAAGGTCTCCTGCATTGCAGGTGGATTCTTTACCGTCTGAGCCACCAGGGAAGCCCCCTGATAACTAAGGGCCTCCATGAATTTATGATGGTATTTTTTGCATTTCTCTAAGAGAAATGACATAGGCGCTATTAACCTCCTTCTTTGAATGCAACACTTATATAGTCTGTTTTATTAATGTATATAATAGCTAATGGTTAGAATTGTCATATGTGGTAAAGAAGCAGAAAATACTAAGAATTAGCATTAAAAATAAACCTTCTGAGGGTGGTAGAAGATTGAAATGTGGCTCTGTCCGTGAACATAACACTTATTTATGTTGTTAAAGTTCTAGCTTATTATTTTCAGCTTAAAAAGCATTCCTCATGGAGAATTATACAACTGAGCCTAGTAAAGAGTTATAAAAAAAATTTTTTTTAGAACAGAGTACTTTCTCAACACAGGGTTTCAACAGAGGCTTGGGGTACTGATATTAAAATAAGAAAGAGCTGATCTGTTAGGAGACTTGGACTTTTTCGTTTAATGGTCAGCCATGTCGTCCTACCTGTTGATATGCCCAGTTCAGCAACTTATATCTGTAGGATCGCCTCATCGGATAGGATAAACTGTAAACTGCATGCAGTACAGCAAAAAAGAAACTGAGAAGACCAAACTGCTTTCTTGTTCTCATCCACCTATCCAACCAGGGTGGGAATTTCTTATACTTAGTTCCATTATGAAGCTGTACAACTGCTGCTATCACACCTGGCAAATATACCAGTGCCAAGAGGGTGATGGAAACCATGGGCAAGACTTTGTTGATGACCAGGATTGGAATTTTATAAAAATACTGTTGACGGGAAGTCACAAAAGGGTGAATTATTTCCCTCAGAAGAGTGTAGAGAAAAGTCAGAGATGATACAATAGCGGCGATTTTAATTGGCAAGCGCCACTTTGGAAAGAGTTTCTGTTTTTGCTGAAGCTCTGGGGGGCAATCAAATTCATCAAAACGGGTTGTTTGGTGCAAGTGCAAAAGCACAGGTCTTTTCAGCATGCTGATCTCTTCTGAGTCTTTACTCTACAAAGGAAAGAAAATAAACATCTTAAAATTGAACAAAACAATGGGATGTGTCTCAAACTAATTACTTACTGTTCATTGTGCTTCTCAGTAAAAAAGGACATTTAGAGCCCTACTTTCAGAAACTGATTAACTGAAGATGGCATACACTATGTGGCAATGATCAAAGGTGCACTTAAATATCCTGTCTTTGTTGGCTGCTGCTGCTAAGTTGCTTCAGTTGTGTCTGACTCTGCGCAATCCCATAGATGGCAGCCCACCAGGCTCCTCTGTCCCTGGGATTCTCCAGGCAAGAACACTGGAGTGGGTTGCCATTTCCTTCTCCAATGCATGCATGCATGCTAAGTTGCTTCAGTTGTGTCCAACTCTGTGCAACCCTATGGATAGCAGCCCACCAGGCTCCTCCACCCACAGGATTCTCCAGGCAAGAATACTGGAGTGGGTTGCCATTTCCTTTTCTTTGTTGGGGTTCTCCATAATTTCTGTTACTCATTTTTCCTTAAGTCAGAAGAAATGTATGCTTCAGATACGTTTGCTAGATCACAGACCACTGTNAACTCTGTGCAACCCTATGGATAGCAGCCCACCAGGCTCCTCCACCCACAGGATTCTCCAGGCAAGAATACTGGAGTGGGTTGCCATTTCCTTTTCTTTGTTGGGGTTCTCCATAATTTCTGTTACTCATTTTTCCTTAAGTCAGAAGAAATGTATGCTTCAGATACGTTTGCTAGATCACAGACCACTGTGTTTCTATCTTGAAAGCACAAAAGAATGAAATAATGCAACTGGGAAACAAAAACTGAAAAACTAGAAAAAAAATCCAGTAATCCTTGGTAAAAATAATAACACTTATAACTTGTCATAGTCATATTTGTTTTATAATTTTTTTGGACAACTCTCTGTGAAGATCTAAAGAATGAATTCTTCATTCATTCAAGTACAAAGGACCAGGAATAATACAGTCATTACTATTAGATAAAAACATGTAATTTGCATCATGCAGTCTTTTCAAAAAATTAGTTATTACTGGAGTATAGCTGATTTACAGTGCTGTGTTAGTTTCTGCTGTACAGCAAAGTGAATAAGTTATACATATCCACATATCCACTCTTTTTAGATTCTTTCCCCAGACAGGTCATTACAGAGTACTGAGTACAGTTCTCTATGCTGTACGGTAGGTTTTTATTAGTTACCTATTTTATATTTGGTGGTGTGTATATATGTCAAGCCCAGTCTCCCAATTTATCCCTCTCCCCAATCCCATAGACTTATATTCACAAAATATTTCATTTGTATAAATACTAACAGATAAATTGTTAAATGGTACAAAGACTATGTATGGAGTTAAATCCCACAGGGATGATCTTTTTCCTGAGAAAGTTATATTTCTTTACCCAGTTGCATTTATAGGTAGCCAACGATTCAAAAATTTGCATTGAGTAGTTTGTCACTTCCACAACTGACTGATATAGCAGCAAATTAAAAAAAAATAGGAAGTTATATCAGTGTTTCATATTGTGTTACTTTATGAATAAATTTCTCACTCAATATGTTGTTTCTAATTTCTTATAGCTCTATATGCAGACCTATAACATTTTAATGCTCAAAATGATGTTAGTGATTATCTTATTTCCTCACTTTATGCAGAGTAACTTTAATTCATATACTTCTGTATCATTTTTTTGTGTTTAAAAATGACCTCTTGCATTTGACTTTTACTTTCAGTAATAAATCACTGCTACATCGAGTAATTTTCCCAATTACTCCATTTAGAAGGGAGCTGAACGTGATATAGATTCTGCTGTCTCTGCATGTTAAAGTAGTCCACTGAGATCAATTTTCTGGCTAAGGGTGAAGAATTATGGGACAGCAAGCAAGACAGTTCACTTGAAAGATGAAAATGATTTTATGTACATTTTAGACAGTATCTACTTATACTACTTAATTTTTTTCTATTAAGATAACTAAGATAAAATAGATACTTTCAGTTAAAACTGTAGTTGATATCAGTTGGAAAGGTAAAAAGTTTGGAACCAATATTTTCCACCACTCATTAAGTCAGATAAGTTAGATTAAAAAGCATTTAATCTTGATGTGGGGTAAAAGTATGACAGATGATTCTTATTCCAAAATTGAATTTATTTGGTTAAATAGTGAATCATCAATTAACTTGACGATCTCTTGGTAAGATGCCATGTGCCTATGAAAAAGCACATTCGTGAAACTAGTGTTATATGGGCATTGATGACTTGTTCAAAAACCTTAAACCCACAGAATGTTAGAGAGAATTGGAAGGGCCTTGGAGATGATCCGGTCCAACTCTCTCACTTTATAGATAAACCAAGACCCAGGATTTTCTGTGACTTATTCAAGGTTATTTGGCTAAACTCATGACCATCAAGGTACAACTTCTCTTGTAGCCCGCAGTGCCCTTTATGCATCACAATATCAGTACCAGGAATCAGAGCAAAGGGTGAAAATCACTTTTCTATAACATTAGGAGATACTGAACAGCATTTGAATTACTTATAGATTTTAATTATTATTTTACCAAACAATCATCTTCTTCTAGATTTCTCCTAGGCTTCATTTTCCAAAGTTCTTCTTGGTTTGTGATGTCTTGTCTGCTCTCCATTAATTCTATAAAATAGTATGGCTTCAGGCACCTATGAAAATAAAAATTACTATTTTCATGTTTATGCTATTTATGATATTAATGTTAGACAGGGCAATATGAAAAATTAACTCATCTGAGGGCTAATGTGAGAAAATACAGTTTAAAATACAGTGACTGAGTGGCTCATTTAACCTTACATTATAATCTGTAAAAATTCAAACAAGAGCCCTTAGGTCAACAGTGAATGTATTTCTTTATCCAGCTATCGGTGCAATGAATGACCCAAGTATCTATATGGAATTCAAAGAGTCAGATGTTGCCTTTTATTTTAGGAGACTTTAACTTCAGGTGTTCATTTGGAGGAAAGTCAACTCCCCTCAAATATAAATAGAATTCGGAATGCAGTTTTTCAAGAGTAACAATATTGTCAGTGGTGGTTAGAGTTTGATGATACAAGATTAAACATGAGGAAGCTATGTCTTAATAGACTTTTGGGGTTGACATGAATCTGAAACAATAGTGAAACGATTTTATGGGGATATGTATTCTTAGTTTCAGAAAACAGAATAGACAGTCTAGTAAGGTGAACCCTAATAGCACCATGAAGGACAGAAATGTTGTATATTCAGAGTGCCATTTTCCCATCAGAGTTACAGATGTGGTTTTGTTGGTAAGACATGCATTTGTAGTATTTTCCAGTGGGGTTGTTGAGATGTATTCAATCACTGACATGCCCACTCTCCTGGTTAGCCACAAGGAAATTATTTTGTCACACTTCCTACCAGATAAAAGATGCCTAATGAATTATGGATGGAGGTTTGTGACACTGTAAGGAGACAGGGATCAAGACCATCCTCAAAAAAAGAAATGCAAAACAGCAAAATAGCTATCTGAGGAGGCTACAAACAGCTGTGAAAAGAAGAGAAGCAAAAAGCAAAGGAGAAAAGGAAAGATATACCCATTTGAATGCAGAGTTCCAAAGAATAGCAAGCAGAGATAAGAAAGCCTTCCTCAGTGATCAGTGCAAAGAAATAGATGAAAATAATAGAATGGGAAAGACTAGAGATCTNGACTGCAAGGAGATCCAACCAATCCATCCTAAAGGAGATCAGTCCTGGGTGTTCATTGGAAGGACTGATTCTGAGGCTGAAACTCCAATACTTTGGCCACCTGATGCGATGAGTTGACTCATTGGAAAAGACCCTGATGCTGGTAAAGATTGAAGGCAGGAGGAGAAGGGGAGGACAGGGGATGAGATGGTTGAATGATATCATCAATTCAATGGACATGAGTCTGAGTAAACTCCAGGAGTTGGTGATGGACAGGGAGGCCTGGTGTGCTGCAGCCCATGGGGTCTGAACTGAACTGAACTTTCTCTACCCTTCGCAGATCCTCACCTGGGGTTGGTGTAACATTTTTTAGGAAAGGGAAACATATGATGTCACAATATTATTCACTGTTTTATTGGTTCAAAATTTATTTCCATAGGAATACATCACCAATGTGTCCATTATGAAATTCAATAAGAAAACAGATTATCTATACAACCATTTGACTGATAGAAACATTCCAAGTGTTACTGAATTTTGTTTTTGTTGTTTAGTCGCTAAGTTGTGGCTGACTCTTTTGTGACCCCATGGACTACAGCCTCCTAGGCTCATCTGTTCATGGGATTTTAGACCACTTGCCCTATTAAGTGGAAAGTTGTTTCCAGTAGTTTAAAACATCAAAACATTCTCCAACTTAAAAAAAAATGATTTGTCTTTATTTTTTAGCTGTGCTGGGCAGCATGTGGGATCTTAGTTACCCAACTAGGGATCAAACTTGCATCCCCTGCATTGGAAACACAGAGTCTTAACTGCTGGACCACTGGGGAGGTCCCCATTTTCCAACTTTTAGAGGTTTGAGCTTCACAAAGAATAAATAGGAGCCATCTTTCATAATGCCAACATGTGCCTTTGTTGAAGTGCTCTGAGAACTTTTTCCATATGTTGCTTGTTTCAAAACTTCACAATATTCCTGCTAAAATTATTTGTTTTCGTCTATGCACATTTTTTTCCCACTTATTTTTATGATCTAAAACACATCTCCTATGCAAAGAAGATGCCCTCTTTTGGCCACAGATGTGGGCATGTGACTCAGTCTTGACTAATGACAGTTCTCTATTCTGTTCATGACACTGATTACTTGGGGGATGGTACACATCTCTATTTGAGCCAGAGAGAGTCCTTCTTTGATATATTTATATTTGGAAGTGGAAGATGAATACAAGATGTCTTTAACATTTTGTTATATTGGGATGATACAAGCCTCCATGCCTTCTTCTGCATGCAGAAAGGAGGAAGGTATCTTCAACAGGACAGAAGAAAGCCAACACACAGGAGCCTAGGCAACAAATGGGGACAGACACAGAAGAGTCCTGGCATATTCAAGTATTTAGAGTCTCTGAAACCAGATTCTGAATTGTTTGGTTACACAAGCCAATATATTACCTATTTTGCTTGTTAGTTTGAGTTGGGTGTGTATCATTGGCAGTTGAAAGAGTTTCGAGTACAGCATATGCCAATCATCAAGTATTTATGAATGCAAATCTGTGACCGACAGTCAGGAGGAAAAGGAGAAAAGAGATTTCATGTCTGCTCTGGAGCAATTTATAGTCTATTTCCTTAAGAAGTATTATTCCAAATCATTTGGTGATCTAACCAATGTTATTGTGGTAATTTGGGAGTTTGTATGTGACTAGGAATACGAGTTCTATCGATTGTAATCAAAGACAAATAATTCACTATGTTTAGAAGATGTTTTAACTGTAAGTTTCAGGATGGTAAAGATTGTAACATACAAATCTATACTTATTCAATATTAAGTTGTTAATCATACTGTGAACAAGGTAGGCAGTGGGAATATAAAGTTAAATGAGATGGAGACTCTGCCTTCAAAAACCTTAAAGTTTAGGAGACAAGGCAGACATTTCAAGAACTAACGACACGGTAGTGCAGTGTATCGGAAGGGAAGACAGAATTTATGGACAGAAGGAGGCATGAGCAGGGTGAAGGCTGTCATCTGGCCCTGGTCCTCGGGCATCTAGCAAGCTGGCAGAATTTGCTGATTGAGGGCCACTGAGTACAGAATCTGGGTGAAAAGCTGGAGTGGCCCTGTGGAGGTATCCAACCATTCATCAGTGTGGTAGGAAGACCATGTGGAAGAGCAAAGGAAAAACCCCAGGCAGCAAGAGAGCTTGTTAACTGTGTCGCCCACAGTCCACTTTGTGCCCTGAAGCCAAGAAAATAAAATATCAGTCAAATAAAATATGTTGGTTTCCCTCACACGTTAACCAAATATATAATTTAAGTTCTACAATAACATTTTTTCATCAACAAAAACAACAGGAAACAGCCCAGTATTCAGATGTTAGAAACTCCAGAATTTGATCCATTAAAACCCAAAGTGTATTTCATCTCCTTTAAAACCCAAAGCCTATTTCTGATGTGACTGTTCCATTTTGCTGTACCAGGACCTGACGTTCCTGCTAAATATTGACACAGCCCGACTGACTTATGTTAATGTCGAAGAATTTAGAATATGAAGAAACTCAATGACTGGGATACATCGTGAGTTTCCTTGCATTTCCAAACCTTCTATCTATACTTTCAGCTGCAAAATGCCACATTTAACCATGTGAACAGGAGATATTTTTCTCCACTGGGCCGTGTTGTTAGGCATTGCTTCTTCCATGTGCTTAACATTCTGTGCTAAATGAGTGAACTTTTATTAAATGAAGAAGAAAAAAATTTTAAACAACAACAAAAAAGAACAGAGTCGGGAATTTGGAAGTGTTGGTAAATTTTGTCTACAAACTTCTTCCAGTGGTTTTGACCTCTGACAAATATAAAGCCTTGGTTGACTGGAGGGAATTTGAACCCCAACGCAGATCCTGAGAGTCAGACTAATGATCCCAGGACTTAAAATAAAAACTTTCTGTTACAGGAACCCTGAAGACAAGTTGCACGATTTTAAGTGCTGTGTACCAATCATTCATCAATGCTATACAAACTCGTGACGCTTTTGCCAAGTTGGAAAACTTGCCATCAGACCCCGACCTTAGGACAAACTTAACAACCCATCATATCTCCTGAGTCCCCAGCCAGAAGGTTCTTCTGTGAGTCCCTGTCTGCCAGCCCCTGGACTGGCTTCAATGGAGCTGTGTGCTCTGCGGAGAGTTCGCTGGAAGGCAGCGTCTCCCGGAGCGGTGCACAAGGGGCAAATTGAGCTGTGCTCGCCCGCAAGCGCCGCCGCCCGAGTCCTGGGACGGATCGCAACCAGCTACACCCCTCCCGAGGCTGGGAGCCGGCGCCCGGCCTCGCAGGGACACCCGGAGGCAGGGGGCAAGGCGAACCAGAACGATTTAAGGGACTCACCCGCTTCTCGGCGTGACCTGATGGTAAGTTGCGGCCGCAGCGCCAGCCCGGAGGTGCCAGTCAGCCCCACGCGGCGCCCGTGCCTCCAGAAAGCTTGCCTGTGTTCCCGGGGCAGACCCCGCCTCCTTGTCAATTGCCCGTCCAGCGCCACCTGCCGGTGCCCGGCGTCGCCAGGCTCCTGCTTGACTGGATAGTCCTGGGAGGTCCCGGAGCCCATCTTAGGTTTTTCCCCTACCGAGCCATCCGACCACTCCCGGTTTTCTTTCAGAGAGCCGGGTCCTCTGCCTGAGGTCGACTCCGCGCCCTTTCGAGCCTCGATTTTCTTTCCTTTCCTTTTCTTTACCTTCCTTCTCTCCATTCCTCTCTCCTTTCCTTCTCCTCGGCTTTCTTTAATCTCCTAACTATTGAGTATTCATACAGTTCTTAAAAGCAGTGGTTCTCAAACTCTAACCTGAATCTCCCGGCTGTATGCGCCCGCGCCCGTATACAGGTTCAGTAGCTCAACAGTGTCCAGCTCTTTGTGACCCCATGGACTGTAGCCTGCTAGGTTTCTCTATTAGCGGAATTTTCCAGGTAAGAATGCTGGAGTGCCATTTCTTTCTCCAAGGATCTTCCCTACCCAGGGATCAAACCCAAGTCTCTGGAGTCTCCTGCACTGGCAGGCAGATTCTTTACCACTGAGCCACCTGGGAAGTCATGCATCTCCTGCAGGGCTTATTAAAACACCGATTTGTGTCCACGCCCACCCTTCCTCCTTCTCCTTCTGCTGTTTCTTTTCTTCTTTAGTCGGTGTGGGATGGGTCATGAGCTTCTCCAGTTCCCAGTAATGCTTAAGCCCTCTCAGGTCACATTGTGAGATGGACTGTTTTAGAGCTTAGCTAACTTATCTTAAACTTCACAGCAAATTTTTGAAGTGGTTGTAATACACAATTGACAAATCTGAATCCGAGTCTCTTTTGCCCTCTAAATTGTTGAAATCTTGTACCCTAAAGCGCACACAAACCCTGTCCCCTAGCTAAACAAACCTTTAAACCATACATTTACTTCTTTCCTTCCCCACCTCAGATATTTAAGCCACCTTCCCTTACCTTGACCCAATCAAGCACTCCGAGCCTAATGCAGAGTTACTGTCACTGTTTAAAAGTTTAAGGCTGTAATTAAAATATGACGGTCTGGAGAAAGAGCAAATGTGAGCCCAGGATTTACTCCTCTTCCGGATAGAGTGTCTCAGACCTGAAATGCAACGTTTGAGGATTTGGTGTACATCTTCCCCAGAACTAATCTGATCAGTAAAAGTAAAGGAAAATAAACTCTCAGCCACATTTTCCTAGATTGTCCTTTAGTCGTTTGTACCTAGGGCGCCTAGGACTGTTCATATTTCACTATGTAATTTTCTGGAGTCATTAACTGTCCACTGGGTGGTGGTGAAACTCTCTGAAGGTTACTGTTACCAATGACTGACGCCTTGTGGTAGAAATAGAATGTTACACTTTTTATTTGTAGCGAAACTAGAAAATAATCGTTTTTAAAAGTTTTAGAAAAAACTATACATGTATTTGTAGCACAGATTTCAAAAAATTAAGACAAATTGCTAAATGTCTAAGAATTGTTGAATTTTAAAAACAATGATAGGTCTTAAATCGTCAAAGCAATATGCTTTTATTTTTTAAGATTTGATAGAACAAAGGGCACTCACTTTTTCATAATTTATTTTGTATGTGATGAGGGCAAGGAAGTTAATATTTTAATATAAATTGGCTAATTATAGCAAGGTCCACTTAAAACTTCCTTTTCTTTTTAATTAAAACATTTGGCATCAAGCCCCAAATACTTTTGCTTTATAATTATACCCAAAATTTTATTTCCATACTTCTGAAAAATTTTTTGTTCAGTTTTTAAATGTACTGAATAAATGTAGTACGTTTCAAAGTAAAATGATTGAAAATGTGAAGTTGTTTACTAATTGATTTGTATAGTTATAAAGGCAACACTATCCTGTATTTAAAAAAACATAGTATTAAAGAACTTTGAGTTATTAGGAGTTAATATTACAGACAAAATTTCTGCAATTTTTTCAGACATATGTTCTGTGACTTGGGTATGAGATGAAGGAAAATATTTTTTTCTTTTTTGAGAAATACAAGGCCAAAGCATCTGAAGATGTTCTGAGTCAGCACATGCTTTTGAAAATCACTATGACTTGTGGAAAACAATGCTATGCTATACAAATGTTGAAAGGCAGTTAGTTTTGGTATGACTTGTAAGAACTGGAGGATTTTAATATAGGAATTCAATTGTAAGTTACTAACCAATTTGGATCATTCAGAATATTTTGTAATAAGCTTAAACTCTAGCAAGAAAGGTGCTTAGGTGCTTAGTTACTCAGCTGTATCCGACTCTTTGCGACCCCATGAACAGTAGCCCATCAGGCTCCTCTGTCCATGGAATTCTCCAGGCAAGAATACTGGAGCGGTTTGCCACTTTCTTCTCCAGACTAGCAAGAAAGCATATTAACAAAACAGCTCTTTGATAGGGGATTCTCCAGGTAGGAATTCTGGAGTGGGTTGCCATGGCACCTTCCAGGGGACTGTCCCAACCCAGGGATCAAACCCAGCTCTCACTCATTGCAGGCAGATTCTTTACTGTCTGAGCCACTAGGGAAGCCCAAGAATACCGGAGTGGGTAGCCTATGCCTTCTGCAGGGGAACTTCCCGACCCAGGAATCCAGCTGGTGTCTCCTGCATTGCAGGCGGGGTTTTTTTTTTTTTAACCAGCTGAGCTGACAGGGAAGCCCTCTTCAATTGAATATAGGGTCAAATATTAAATTAGTGATTTCATAGTAACATGTCAGGGGAAAAATATAATAATTTAGAATCCAAAAATAGTTTTACTTTGAAACTGCCGTTCAAGAAGTAAATGGAGTGCAGTGATGATAAATAAAATAAAAATGAGCATGCTGCTAAAGTTAACCACAATGATCAATAGGTGGTAAACTGTAAGTAGACGATAAGAACTGTATTTAGTTTCTTTCCTTTGGAAATCAAACTAACTCCTAAGGGCGAAATAATTCAAATAATGATCAACAGTATTTCCAAGTCTATCTCTTACTTTGTGAGAATGGTCAGATTTGTTTTAAGGAAATGGCAACCCACTCCAGTATTCTTGGCCTGGAGAATCCCAGGGACAGGGAACCTGATGGGCTGCCGTCTATGGGGTCTCACAGAGTTGGACACGACTGAAGTGACTTAGCAGCAACGCAAAAATTACCTAATGTTCATGGAAAACTATTTTGTCAGAATGATTGTTTTATCACAGACTTGGTAAAGCTCTACTGGCCTAATTTTCTGATTCTACTGGTCTCATCTGTTAAATTCTCTTTACAAGTTCAAAATCTATTGGTAGAATAATGCTCAGAGTATGTGGTCAGTAGTCTCCAGTGTTAGTATGTGAAAGTGGTTTGGGGCAGAAAGAATCCACCCCTGGGACCGGGGCTTTTTAAAAAATACTTCTATGTATTTCCCCCCCAACTGAAGCCCTTTATTGCTTGTTCACCAGCACAGTTAACAGTCAAACATCTGTTTGAGAGGGATTTAAGAACAGGTGGTTTTTCCCAAGGCTTACAGATCCATTTCTGTCCAAATAGTGCTGATGATGCTCACAATTTCGTGACAAAAAAAAGTGTGTGGGGCGAGGGTGTTTCCCTAACAGTCTGGTGGTTAAGACTCCTTGCTCTCACTGCTGAGGGCTTGGGTTCAATCCTTGGTAGGGGAACTAGAATCCCACAAGATGTGTGGCCAAAAAACAAAACAAAGCAACCCACCAAAACATTATTCTCTTTATTTATTTATTTTTTTGTATCCTATTGACTATGCCAAAGCCTTTGACTATGTGGATCACAAGAAACTTCTGAAAGAGATGGGAATATCAGACCACCTGACCTGCCTCTTGAGAAACCTGTATGCAGGTCATGAAGCAACAGTTAGAACTGGACATGGAACTACAGACTGGTTACAAATAGGAAAAGGAGTACGTTAAGGCTGTATATTGTCACCCTGCTTATTTAACTTATATGCAGAGTACATCATGAGAAACGCNAGCAGTGGCCACAGGACTGGAAAAGGTCAGTTTTCATTCCAATAGCAAAGAAAGGCAATGCCAAAGAATGCTCAAACTACTGCACAATTGCATTCGTCTTACATGCTAGTAGAGTAATGCCCCAAATTTTCCAAGCCAGGCTTCAACAGTACATGAACCATGAATGTCCAGATGTTCATGCTGGTTTTAGAAAAGGAAGAGGAACCAGAGATCAGATTGCCAACATCTGTTGGATCATTGAAAAAGCAAAAACATCTATTTCTGCTTTATTGAGTATGCCAAGCCTTTGACTGTGTGGATCATAATAAACTGTGGAACATTCTGAAAGAGATGGGATACCAGACCATCTGACCTGCCTCTTGAGAAACCTGTATGCAGGTCAGGAAGCAACAGTTAGAACTGGACGTGGAACTACAGACTGGCTCCAAATAGGAAAAGGAGTACATCAAGGCTGTATATTGTCACACTGCTTATTTAACTTATATGCAGACTGCATCATGAGAAACGCTGGGCTGGATGCAGCATGAGCTGGAATCAAGATTGCAGGGAGAAATATCAATAACCTCAGATATGCAGATGACATCATCCTTATGGAAGAAAGCAAAGAAGAACTAAAGAAACTTGATGAGAATGAAAGAGGAGAGTGAAAAAGTTTGCTTAAAGCTCAACATTCAGAAAACAAAGATTATGACATCTGGTCCCATCACTTCATGGCAAATAGATGGAGAAACAGTGGAAACAGTTACAGACTTTATTTTTTGGGGCTCCAAAATCACTGCAGATGGTGACTGCAGCCATAAAATTAAAAGACACTTACTCCTTGGGAGAAAAGTTGTGACCAACTTAGATAGCATATTCAAAAGCAGAGACATTACTTTGCCATTTAGTCAAGGCTATGGTTTTTCCAGTGGTCATGTATGGATGTGAGAGATGGACCATAAAGAAAGCTGAGCGCCGAAGAACTGATGCTTTTGAACTGTGGTATTGGAGAAGACTCTTAAGAGCCCCTTGGACTGCAAGGAGATCCAACCAGTCCATCCTAAGGGAAATCAGTCTTGAATATTCATTGGAACGACTGATGTTGAAGCTGAAACTCCAATACTTTGGCCACCTGATGTGAAAAACGGACTCATTTGAAAAGACCCTAATGCTGGGAGGGATTGAGGGCAGGAGGAGAAGGGGATGACAGAGGATGAGATGGCTGGATGGCATCACTGACTCAATGGACATGAGTTTGAGTAAACTGCAGGAGTTGGCCATGGACAGGGAGGCCTGGTGTGCTGTAGTCCATGGGGTCACAAAGAGTCAGATACGACTGAGCGACTGAATTGAACTAAAACTGAAGTATATATGTGCTGTGTTGGGGATGTATAAGTGAATAGGGTATGTGATCGATAGTTGCAGAGACCTTCGTTGTGGGGAAAGAAGAACATGGAAATGTTCAGTAGGAAGACCAGGACACTCATCTACCTCTTCCCCTGAGCTCTCCTTACAGTGTATTCAGCTTTCCCTGCTAAACTGGAAACTGCTGAGGGCAGGGATCGCTTCTTTCTATTTGACTCCTCAACTAAGTAAGAGCAGTATATAGTGGAAAACTGATAAACACTTACAGAATGAAGAGTATCTGGGGAGAATTTAAGGAGGGGCAAGTGGTCCACAGTGTCAAGTGTTACAAAAAAAAGTCAAATGAGATAGGAAATAAAAAAGTCTGTTGAGCACATGGAAAGACACTCCACATCACTTATCATCAGGGAACTGCAAACCAAAAGCACGGTGAGATATCACCTCACACCCGTCAGGATGCCTATCGTCAAATGGACAACAAATAATAAGTGTTGGCAGGGATGTATAGAAAAGGGAATCCTAGTACACTGTCGAAATGTAAACTTGGTGCAGCTACTGTATAAAACAGTATGGAGGGGCCTCAAAAAATTAAAACGACCTTCTTATGCAGCAGCCCCGCCTCTGTGCATATTACTGAAGAGAGCAAACACACTGATTGGAAAAGACATACACCCTGCTGTTCAATAGCCAAGATGTGGAAGCAACCTAAGGATTTATCACCAAAGAATGATGCTAGGTGCTGGAGAAAAGTGAAAGGAGATGCTGAAAGCCAGAAACATGGTGGAAAGATTCTCTGAGAAGAAGCGGGGCCACCTCCTTCCGAGGTCTTGGAAGGAAGATGATGAAGGAGAGTTTCCATGTACATAGCCCTGTGGGCAGAGGTGAAGGATGGTAAGTGAGCTTATGCCTGATGGGGGTCAAGACCAGCGGAAGCGATGGAGGCAGGGGCTTTGAAACTGCAGAGATTTGAGGGCCTGTTTCGTACCATCAAAGAGTACAGTATTTATTTAGGAGAAATTGGGACATGATATACGAATGATTTAGTTCACTGGAGAAAAAAATGCAAAGTCACTCGGAACCAAATCCTGAGTAATGAAATTAGGACTGGGGTGCTTAAAATTCATAGAAACAGTGGGCCAATGATCTGGGGAAAACAAAGGGAAAGATTTTGTTTTCTTTCCAAAATAAGAAGTAGCATATATGGATTAAACTTTGCTTTGGTCTAGCAACATGTTGATGTCCTGGAATTAGCTTTATAAATCTAGTAGTTGTCCTCCCCTCAACTTAGTGCAAGTTTGGGTTAAACAGAGAATGTCTAACATGGTGTATTGGGCGTGATTCCTTAGTACTCCCTCAAGATATCTCCTCGGTGAGCTTCTGAAGGTGGCAGCCATCTTCAGATCCCTAGCCCTTAGCAGAGAGCCTGACCTAGAGGAGCTGGAGCGCAAAGAAAATGTGTTGAATCGACTTTTCGCACCCAACTCTTAGAGTAGCCTGCCCTTAGTCTTGCTTTCGCATTCTGGTTAGTTTCCCTCCAAAACGTTCATTTCTGTCTACACAGCTCCATCCAGCTCTCTTCTGATCCTGTTTTAGTCAGTTGGGTATCAGGCCTCTCTCTCAATTGATTGGCAGGTGCAGAATTCTTAAGGGCATAACGTGAGCTGCAAGGGAGAGTAAGTTTAGTTGGGATAATTCAATAAAAAACACGCAGGTGGGTTTGTGGATGATAGAGTAAGATTTATGCGCTGTTTGCATCGGAAACAGGATCGAGTTCTTCCAATCAAGGAAGCTATTCATCTTTTCAGTATTTGAGGGGGAAGGCTTTGGAAAGGTCAGACTTCCTAGCTTCTGAGGTTGGAGTCAGTGTTGGGGTGCTATGCTATGTGGCCACAAGGTGGCGCCAGAGCCCCGTGCAGTAAAAATGAACTTGCTCAGGAGGCTCTGGCGCGACTGTTTTAAGGTCATTCTCAAACTCACTGGAAAGAAAGATTTTGTATGTACAGACTCACTTTTATATGTGTTCATCTTTCTATCTTCTATCATCTATGCATTTACTTATGTGTATATATATATGTCCTTGTATCCTTATATAATAATATTTGTTTTAATCTATATTTACATTTGTATCTAAAATTTACTGTTTACAGTTTCAAGCATTTCACATAAATTGTCTTTTCTTTCTTGAGCTATAATTGTCATATAACATTATATTAGTTTCAGGTGTACAACATAATTATTTGATATTTTTACATATTGAAAAATGATCACAAGTCTAGTTAACATCTGTCGCCAAGTATGGCTATGAAATTTTTTTTTCTTGTGATAAGAACTTTTAAAATCTACTAACAACTTTTAAATACAGTAGTGCGTAAGTTCCTCAGTCATGTTTGACTCTCTGTGACCCCATGGACTGTAGCTCTCCAGGCTCCTCTGTCCATAGAATTTTCCAAACAAGAATACTAGAATGGGTAGCCATTCCCTTCTCCAGGGAATCTTCTCAACCCAGGGATAGAACCCAAGTCTCTTGCATTGCAGGGAGATTCTTTACTGTCTGAGCTACCAGAGAAACCCTCAAATACACAATACAATATTTTAAACTATAGCCACCATGTTATACATTATGTTCCCATGGCTTATGTATTTCATAACTGGAAGTTCTTTTTTTTTTTTCTTTTAGCCCCCTTCACTCATATCAATTACTTCCTATCTACCCACCTCTGGCAACCACCAATCTAACTTCTGTATCTATTAGCTTGTTTTTTTGTTTTATGGGCTTTTTTCCCCCTTAGATTCTACATGTAAAGAAGATCATTTAGTATTTGTCTTTGTCGATCTGACAGATTTCATTTAGCATAATGCCCTCAACGTAATCCATGTCACAAATGACAAGGTTTCATTCCTTTTTATGGCTGAGTAATATTCCATTTATATACATGCATACACATACACACACACATATATTTCAGATTTTCTTTACCCATTCTTCTGTCAGTCAACATAGGTTGTTTCTGTGTCTTTGCTATTGTAAACAATGCCACAGTGAAGATGGGGGTGCATATATTTTTTCAAATTAGTGTTTTCATTTTCTTCAGATAAATACCTAGAAGTGGAATTGCTGGATTATATAGTAGTTTTATTATAAATTTTTTATGAGGAACCACCATACTTTTTCCCATAGTCGTTCCACCTATTTATATTTCCACCAACAGTTTACTGGGACTCCCTTTTCTCCACATCCTCACCAACACTTATTTTTCATTTTTTGATGATAGCCATTCTACCCAGTGTGAGGTGGTATAAATTATCTTATTCAATCCTTATAAAAACCCTTGAAATAGATACTTTTATAATTTTACACATGAGGAAATCGGGGCTTAGGAAGGATAACCTGCTCAAGGACCCCAAACCCTTTCACTCTTTACAGTCACAATCTAATGCTTCTTATAGTTTAGCTTTCACAGCATCTTTGTGAGTAAAATATATATACACTTGTGGCTGATGCATGTCAGTGTATGGCAAAATGAATACAGTATTGTAAAGCAAAACAAACTAAAAAATAAAAAATAAAAAAAATAAAATACAGTTCAGGTAAGAAAAAAACAATAAAAGTTATCAATACACACACACACAAATATATATATGCATAGAGAAATAAGAGTAAAGTGAATTAAGTATAAGGGGAAGAAAGACCCTGTGACCAACATGTTTGTCTCTGGTTCCTGACCCGTTGTTATTAGTTTTCATGAGTGTGAAGATCTTGTCCTTGTTCATGGTGGATATATCACATCCAAATTCCCGATGCAGCTAAAGCGCAGCTGAGATCTGTGAAAGTTACTGGAGTAAAGCAGCTTGAGTGATCACTCCCCTCCCAAAGCAACTTTTACAGCCCCACTTTAACCTCAGGCATTACGTAAGGGATTGGCTTAATCCTGAACAGCAGTTGTGAGCCGAGACACTGTGAGATCATTCATCTGGTCCTTTTGCTCTCGTCACCATGGCCAAGGACTCCACTCAGTGTGTTTAATGACTGTTCCATCCTACAACCTAGAATATAACAGTCACAGGTAGAGGGAAGCAAAGACTATCTTTCTAAGTCTCAGGCTCATGATCCGGAAAATGAGAAAATAGTTTTACCTCTTTCATGAGGCCGTTGTCAGGATTAAATGAGATAGTCAATGTCAAGTATTTGGCACAGTGAACATTACTCTTATTGTTGGAGAATAATGGATGGTAGTGTTGAATGAAGGCAGGGACCTGGCAGAAGAAGAGAAAGGACAACTAAAAGGAAGGAAGACAAGATTTACTGCAGGACTGAGTGGTAGAGGAGGGGAGTCTTTTAGTTGCAAACAGAGACTGAACAATCTGTTAGTTCTTCAATCCTGGTTTCCTCCAGCCAGAAAGCCATTGAATTTCTGGCATGAGACTTAGAGATTATCTAATTTAACCATGTTACAGGAAAGAAAAATGAGTTGTAGGACTTATTCAATGTTGGCTAGTGACAGCTCCAGGACAGGAATCCAGGCCTCCTGATTTGATTCTGGTGTTGTTTTGCCACTAATCACATTGCTTTAGGTTAATCAGGGTATTTGCAAGCATGAGACTAACATAGTTCTTGTCTGTATTATGTGAACTCACTTTAGAGCCTTGAGTTGCTGAAATACAATATGGAATTGAGGGAGGGCCCAGAAAAACATCTATTTCTGCTTTATTGACTATGCCAAAGCCTTTGACTGTGTGGATCACAAGAAACTGTGGAAAATTCTGAAAGAGTTGGGAATACCAGACCACCGGACCTGCTTCTTGAGAAACCTGTATGCAGGTCAGGAAGCAACAATTAGAACTGGACATGGAACAACAGACTGGTTCCAAATAAGAAAAGGAGTACATCAAGGCTGCGTATTGTTACTCTGCTTATTTAACTTCTATGCAGAGTACATCATGAGAAACACTGGACTGGAAGAATCACAAGCTGGAATCAAGACTGCTGGGAGAAATATCAATAACCTCACATATGCAGATGACACCACCCTTATGACAGGAAGTGAAGAGGAACTAAAAAGCCTCTTGATGAAAGTGAAAGTGGAGAGTGAAAAAATTGGCTTAAAGCTCAACATTCAGAAAACAAAGATCATGGCATCTGGTCCCATCACTTCATGGGAAATGGATGGGTAAACAGTGGAAACAGTGTCAGACTTTATTTTTTCGGCTCCAAAATCACTTCAGATGGTGACTGCAGCCATGAAATTAAAAGACACTTACTCCTTGAAAGAAAAGTTATGACCAACCTAGATTGCATATTCAAAAACAGAGACATCACTTTGCCGACTAAGGTCCGTCTAGTCAAGGCTATGGTTTTTCCTGTGGTCATGTATGGATGTGAGAGTTGGACTGTGAATAAGGCTGAGCACTGAAGAATTGATGCTTTTGAACTGTGGTGTTGGAGAAGACTCTTGAGAGTCCCTTGGTCTGCAAGGAGATCCAGCCAGTCCATTCTGAATGAGATAAGCCCTGGGATTTCTTTGGAAGGAATGATGCTAAAGCTGAAATTCCAGTACTTTGGCCACCTCATGCAAAGAGTTGACTTATTGGAAAAGACTCTGATGCTGGGAGGGACTGGGGGCAGAAGGAGAAGGGGATGACAGAGGATGAGATGGCTGGATGGCATCACTGACTCGATGGACGTGAGTCTGAATGAACTCCGGGAGTTGATGATGGACAAGGGGAGGCCTGGCGTGCTGCGATTCATGGGGTTGCAAAGAGTCTGACATGACTGAGCGACTGAACTGAACTGAACTCAACTGAAGATATTATAACTTTAAATCAAAAGGACAACTTACATGGACTTTTAGTTCTCCTTGGCACAGTATTCTCAAGTTCATGGTGCATTCAATACATTTTTCCCTAGGAAGGATACCTGTAATGTGATTTTTTTCCCCATTACAAGAGAACTATGGCCCTTTTTGTGTGTGACCTCTTCAAAATGCTTTTTATTATCTTTACTTTTTATATAACCTTATAGAGACTTATTTCTCAGTAAGCTCCTAAATATGAATAGTAGTAAGTTGATTTTATGGGCTAATATATTTTGAATACAGTTATGCTTTCTGAGCTTTCCCTAGGAAAAAATCTTACTTTTGTAGGAATGCATCTATCTTTTATACACATGGCTACTGGACAAAAGAAAGTATAAAGTAGTCCATTGGATGATTTCTAAACTTTTAGAGGCTGCGAAAATGGAAGGATATTTTCCTTTAGTCTCAGACATAGAGAGAGCCTACCAGTTTCTTGGTTCATTTTTAATGCTGCTAATGAGCTTGTTCATTTTGCTGTTCAAATAAATATTCAGTTCAGTTCAGTTGCTCAGTTGTGTCTGATTCTTTGCAACTCCAGAAACTGCAGCACACCAGACCTCCCTGTCCATCACCAACTCCTGGAGTTTTCTCAAATTCATGTCCATTGAGTCGGTGATGTCATCCAACCATCTCATCTTCTGTCGTCCCCTTCTCCTCCTGCCTTCAGTCTTTCACAGCATCATGGTCTTTTCAAGTGAGTCAGTTCCTCACATCAGGTGGCCAAAGTATTGGAGTTTCAGCTTCAGCATCAGTCCTTCCAATGAATATTCAGGACTGATTTCCCTTAGGATGGACTGGTTGGATCTCCTTGCAGTTCAAGGGACCCTCAATATTTTAAAAGTGATTGTCCCATAAAGATAAAAATTATCCCTTTCTTCCCATTCTCATATATGCATATCAATATGGATGAAGATAACAATCGGAACTATGATAATGTTATTTTGAACATTATGTTTCTTGTGGCTTCCAATGAAAAAAGTGCATATTTATTGAATGAAACATGGAAGTTGTAGAATAAACTAAGAATGAATGGCATCCTTTGGTTCTAGAAAGTTTTCTCCACTCTTTGCTGATGGTTGCCTCCTGGCTGTTTTCTTTATTTTCCTTTTATAGTTCTATGAGGACCTAGACTTTTTGTTGTTTGTCTGATCTTATGACTCTACTATTCCCGAGGGTCTTGGAATCCTCTTATTGGGATCTCTGAATCTGGCATGCAGAGAGAAAAAGAGAGGGAGGGTCACCTTGGGGGATTTTAATGGGCCAAAACTAGAGCTGGGACATATCATTACATTCATATTTTATTGGTCAAACTGTTATAGACCATCACACCTAAATGGAAGGCAAGTTGGGAAAATGTAATCTAGCTTGTGCCTGGGAAGGTTTTGTGAACATTTAAGAGACTTTTATGATTGCTTGTTCTGTTTCTCTCTCATATTCCTCCCACGTGTAGAACACGTCATCCAAGGCAGACAGCTTATCTGATTGCTGCGTCCAGTTCCAAGTTTGAGATTTCTGGGTGGTATGCAGCCCCTTTCTGAGGGCTGAATGTGACAGCTTCTGAGCTGTAGACATATGAACAGGGAAGGAAAGTTATCTTTCCCTACCCACTTAGTGATGGTGGAGCAGGCACAGGATAAACACAAAGAAAACTCTACTGGGAAAAGAAAAGGATGGGAGACACGGCAATCTCTGGTTCATAGACATTGAAATTCTATTAAACAAACATTCTTAAGGCTTTCTAACCTGAGGTGGAAGAAATTCTTTCTTTGGCCCTGATTCTGCTTTCAGAGAGGAATTTCCTTGAACACTGTTCCGCACAGCCCCTGGCTTTCCTTTTGGGGAGTTCTTTCTCATCCATTACCCGTTATACTCACATCAGACACAGACTTTGGTGAGAATCCCTTTTCTGGGAGTGTGTGTAGGTCCCTCCCTTCCTGAGGCGTTGTGTTAAAACTTTTCCAAAAGAGGCATCTTTAAACCATCCTCCTGATTTCTTTGGTAGTTCTACCAAAATTCTGACAGTTTTCAATCTATTCACTTTCGGTAAGTTCCATATGCTGGTTACCATGCAGATAGATTTCGCCTATATATAATTCTTAAGCTTTCCCTGTCTTCACTCTTGTATCTCTCAACTGAAGATTGGATGCCGTAGTATCAGGGTGTGGCTGGGAAGGTGGCACCTTTATTTTGATGTCTGCTGAGTTACTTTGCCTAGCTGAGAAGTCTTATTGGATTTTGTTGCTTAAGGTGTCTAAACACCTTTTCTCTTTGTATTTGGGCTTCTCTTGTGGCTCAGCTGGTCAAGAATCTGCCTGCAATGCAGGAGACCTGGGTTTGATCCCTGAGTTGGGAAGATGCCCTGGAAAAGGGAAAGGCTACCCACTCCAGTATTCGAGCCTAGAGAATTCTGTACAGTCCATGGGGTCACAAAGAGTCAGACAGGGCTGAGTGACTTTCACTTTCGCTTTCTCTTCATATTTGGGGAAGGGAGAAGCAGATTTTCTAATCTCGTGAAGCATTTGAATTTGTTTATTCCCGTCTGTTATTGCTTGGAAACCAGACAAATTTTTGCCTGAGCTCATCTTTTCCATGTAATACGTTGCTGAAGACTGGCAATGGGAGACAATATAGAACACTTTCCAACCACTTCTGTTAAAGCTACAGACTCATAGGCAGTGGCCTGTCTTTCAAGTTATCATAGACAGCAGTTTTATCAAGCATTTTGCCTGGCATTACAGGTGTCTCTAGCCTTCCAGACTCTCATGTTTGTTTACTTGAACCCCATATCAGTCTCACATGTTTTAGGATTCTTTGGTTATTTTTTTTGTCATAAAACTCTCCACTTCAGAGTAATAGGTTCTAGGTAAGTTATTCTTTATCCTAATAAAGAATAATTAGTTATAAAAAAATTCTCAGATCATAATGATTTAACACTGTAAAGCTTGACAGCTTGCTCACGTAAAGCTATTTCCTGTAATTGAGTGAGGCTGGAGACTGGTCAGCTGGGCTGTGCTGCTGTCTAGACCTTCTGGTCAAGTGGTGTGTGTTTAGTAGCTTAGTCATGTCCGACTCTTTGAGACCTCATGGACTGTAGCCTGCCAGCCTCCTCTGTCCATGAGATTCTCCAGGAAAGAATACTGGAGTGGCTGCCATTCCTTTCTCCAGGAGATCTTCCCAACCCAGGGACTGAACCTGGGTCTCCTGCATTGCAGGCAGATTCTTTACCGTCTGAGCCACCAGGGAAGCTGCGGTCAACTGGGCCCACAGGCTGTGCTCTGTGACTGGGGTGGGGTCGTGGCTGTGCTCCCTTCCGGTGAAGCTCCGGCTCTGTCAGCGGTTGTGTTAGTCTGTAGGCTGGGCTCCACTGCTGGGCGATGTAGTGGGCTGGGCTCTGGGGCTGCCCAGTATCACTGCTCAGGCTCCCTGGTTCTGTGGGGCTGGAGGCTATGCCCAGCGACTGGATGGCCAAGAGCTGCCGGCTTGGTTTCCTGTCTGAGTGGGACTGCAGGATGGGCTGCTTCGTGGCCTCCCAGGCCAGCCCACTACATCACCCAGGCTTCATGGCCAGGTGGGACTGGAAGCTAGGCTCAGCCCTTGGGGAGAGACTGGAAATTTGCTTCCCTACCTGAGCAGGGCTGTAGAACAGGTTTCATGATAGGTGTAGCCTCTTGGTTGGGGATCCAAGTCAAGCAGAATTGCCAACCTAGCTCCCTGGCCAAATAAGGTAAATGGTTAGGCTCTGCGAATGGGCACAGTTGCTGGCTGGGTCTCTGCCCAGGGACAGCTGACGGAGGAATGTGATCCTCCGAGATCTGAGCACTGGTTGCTGTAAGCCCTCCTCCACTTCTCTGTCTCTGTCTGGTCCCCACTGGTCTAACTCTGTAGATTGTCCCCAAGTGCGCTTCCTGAGAAGTGTTCCATAATGCTGGGGCAGCGAGATACCCACCTGTGCTCTCTCTTGCCACTGGAGAGGCCACAGGCCAGTGGGCTTCTTGGCATGATGCTGTGCCAACCTGGGGGAGGTTGGCAGTCAAGGTAAAACTGTGCCTCTCACCCTGCTTGTGTGGTCCTTCTCTCACTCAGGGAGATTCTTCAACCTCACTCCCAGGTTCTGGGATTCTCATGATGGTGTCTAGTCCATGCATAATCGGTTGTTGGTCTTCCTGGTGAGGGGAACTGAGGTTGGAAATGATCTATGTTGTCATCTTGACGTCACCTCCCCTGTTTCTTAAATAGACTTTCAATCGATTGACTTTAGCCTCCATTCAGTTCTGCTTCCAGTGATATGCGTTTTCACCAGTTTTGATTCTTTAGGGGATAGCACGGTATAAATTGGGCTTCCCAGGGGGCATTAGTGGTAAAGAACTCGCCTGCCAAAGCAGGAGATGTAAGAGATGTGAGTCGCTCCCTAGGACAGGAAGATCCCCTGGAGACTGGCATTGCAACCACTCCAGTATTCTTTCCTGGAGAATCCCATGGACAGAGGAGCTTGGTGGGTTATGTCCAAAGAGTCACAAAGAGTTGGACAGGACTGAAGTGACTTAGTACAAGCAAACACACAATGTAAACTCGTTTGTTTTTGGCTTTCTTCAGCACTGACAGGATTTTCTTTTATCAGATCAGAAACATGATTTATAAAACATCCATTGGCTTTCTAGCTTCCAAATTTTGTTATTATGCACTCTTCCAGTCTTCCTGTCATCGTGGGCTTGTGATTTATGATAAATCTCTTGTGAATTCATTTTAGTAAGCCTTTAGCAGGAGTAAATACATGTGTTTCACCCACCATTTTGTTTTTTTCCCATCAGCACTTTGCTTCTCATAATTTTCTTGGACATAATTTTCTATCTTTAGGGGGAATGGTTGAATGCATTTTGATGGGTTAATAGCACAGATATACACCCAATAAAAAGTGTGTTAATGCCTTTCCATGCAATTTCTGATGTATTATGTTAAAGAAAACCCAGAGCTGGTTGGTAGTTAAAGTAATAAAAACGGATTTTATTCAGGACAGTTGTGATAGGGGAAAAGAGACCTTGGTACAAAACTGGCTCAATTCTGAATACAACATGAACAAAAGCCAAGGGGTGCAGAGGGGAGTGTGTGTGTGGGGGGACAGCCAATGGATGAAAAATTACTAAGAGGAAACACTGGGGCTAAGGGAGGATTTTGGCTGAACCAACTTGACAGGATTCTTGCAGAAGGCAGGCCCGAGTGATCAAATATTAAAGAGAGCAGTTGAGGAAGGTGATCAGATATTACAGTGATCAGAAATCAACTGTGTGGACTTGGTCTTCTAAGTGGATGGAGCAGGATTCTTGCTAAAAGTGGGCCCAATAAGACAGACCCTGAGCCACCTGGGAAGCTCCTAACCAACCTTATATACTTTATTTTTCTCGTCTATGTAATGGGGATCATACTAGTACCTGCCCATGAGAGTATTGTGAGGATTAAATGAACTAATTCATATAAAGAACTTAGAATTCACATTATGAACTGTCATCCGCAATAAACGTATCTTTCAAATTAATTTCCATAAGCCTGTGAAAAAAAGACAATTATGTGGATATATAGACATACTTCAGAGATATCGTGGGTTCAGTTTTTAGACCACTGAAATAAAATGAGTATCACAATAAAGCAAGTCACACAAATTTATGGTTCCACAGTGCATGTAAAAGTTATACCACACTGTAGTTTAAGTGTGCTATATCATTATGTCAGAAAAACCAATGGACATACATTCATTAAAAAATACTTCATTGGTAAAAAATGCTAACTATCATTTAAGCCTTCAATGAGTCATTTTTTTTGCAATAGTGACATCAAAGATCATTCATCACAGGTTAGTAATAATAACAACGAACAAGCCTGAATTGTTTTGAAAATTACCAAAATGTGGCGCAGAGAATGAAGTGAGCAAATGTGGTTGGGAAAATGGCACTGGTGGACTTGCTCAATTCAGGGTTTCTACGAACCTTCAATTTGTAAAAAATGAAGTGTCTATGAGTCTCAATGAAGTGAAGTGCAATTGGGTGAGGTGCAATGTACACTTTTCATTCTTGTACAAGAGTGCTCATAAAATTAGAAAGAAAGCAATAAATATCATAAGAAAAAATGTTCTTCAGGAAGTTAGGAGAGTGTGCCTGCTCCCAGAATTTTTGTCTGTTGGAAGGCTATAGAGATTAAGAATTCTTTGGTTAGATCCCATCTCACCAAAGTTTTAACTCTAGTTTATTGAGAAATATTTTTCATGAAACAGATTCTAAGACAATAAAGAAAATTAGTGAGAAGTGTAGAATTCCCTCCATGGCTCGATGTAAAGTAAAGCATTAGCTGCAGATTCATTTCCCTAAAGCTGTGTGAGTGCAAGTAAACGAAGTGGGAAGGAAATTCCCCTGGTGATGCGTGCCTGTAAAACCCACTCAGCGGAGTTTGGACTTGAATTATGCACACTGACTTTTTACGTTTATTTGAATGCATTTGTTAGCTGCACTACAATCTTTGCCCATATTGAAAGGCCCAAATTATCTGCTAATATAATGCATATGAGCTAGTTCTCAGAAGTCATTAAACTATGGATGGGTTTTTCTCCATGATATTTTAATGTCAGAGGGTAAAATATGTTGTTTTATCTTCTTGTCTTAAGAAGTTTAATCTAGTAAGTGTGGGTCTAGATGGAGGACGGAGGGAATATTAGAAACAAACTCAATTTCCTCTTTTCTAAACTAGCTTCAAATTATCTGTGATTCTGATTCTGGGTCATTATTTAATTCAAGTGGGAAATACATTTGAGTTTCTGTTCTCTGTAAAGCATTCTGTAGAATTTAACAGAGATTTAAAGATTCAAGAGGATTTTAAGCCCAATTTTAGAGGCAAATTATATGTCATTATACAAGGCAGTATAAGAGCTATATTTTGTTTAATATGTATGTGTATGATTTAATTATGCAAAGAAAATTTCAGGAGTCGAATAAAATCTGTAATACAGTCAAGACTCCACAGTATTGTAGGATCCTCCACAATGAAATCAATTTTATTCAGGAGGATTAAGAAAGATAGTTTAGTTGAGTCTTGAGGATAACTGGGATTTTGACTAATAGAACAGGGACCACATAAACAAAACTGTGCAAGTATCTAACATAATTAGTCAATGGCATAGAGTCTGTTTAGGCTTCAACAGATGAAGATGGACAGTGGGGCTGAAGTATGACAGATCTCTGGGATCTCAGATATTTAAAGACTTGGCCCGAGGTTTTCAGATGTACCCAGTGATTAGCTAAGAGTCACAGTCTCCAAATTATATTATTTAGAAAGCTAGTTCAGCAAAGTGTTTAGAGATATTTCAAGGAAAATATGGTTTCATGATTAAAGAAGTTTTGGAAATCCTAGACAGTTCAAGACAATATAGACAATATTCTTTATTGCAGGACTTTTCAGAGCTTTTATTATGCTAGCAAACAGAGTTGATCTTACAATATGAGTTTTTGGCGGGGTGGTTTAGGTGTTTTGGAAATATTGGTTTAGTTTGCTTTAAATTCTGACCATAATCTAAGTTCCTTTCAATCAATGACATCAAATGCTTTGTTTCTTCCTTCCTTTTTTCTTTTTCCCTTCTCACTTCCTTATTCCCTTTTTATTTAATTTTTCTCTTTCAAGAAATTTGTATTAAATTATAATTTAAAAAAATC
>SJYA01000665.1:237757-272712 GCA_006410615.1 Neotragus moschatus
CAGTGAGTCAATTCTGTGAAAATGTTTTTCTTTCTTACTGTCCTTTAATTTACATAATTTCTAGATCCATGGTGATAAGGTATAATTTTCAAAAAGCTAAAATTGTGATGCTCATAGAAATATAAAATGAACATCTGCCAAAAATTTAAAGTAGCTCTTTAATGAGGCATCAAATAATAATCAGTCTAGAGGCTACAAAGAACAAAGTTTTATTTGGGGTCTTAGGAATTGCAATTTGGGACACACAGATTCAGGCAAAATTGAAAGAGTGTTCTGGGGGAAGAGAAAGAGTAAGAGGCATATAAAGGCAAAAGCTAGAAGGCTGTTAATGTTGTCTTATAAGAATTGTGACTGGCTCTGATGGAACAAGGAAATAGTTGTCCTTAAGAGACAGGCTGTCATAAATGATTTAGGGCAGGGCTCCGATAAGTATCTTAAGTTTCTGGACCATTGTGCAGATGTTCTGGATGCCTGTGTTAAGACAATATGTGGTCAAAAGTTCACATTCCATTCTGGCGGAAATGTACGTAAGTCCTATCTCCTCAATGACTTCTCACTCCATTTTAGAGGACTCTCTTAGCAATACCCACACTATTTTGGTTTTCCTTTCACAGAGGGTACCAGTGAGGTGTTAAAAGTGATTCAAAAGATAATTCTTGACTGCTTAAAGTAAAATGTGAGAAGAGAGAAATGGTTTGAAGACAGAGTTGTTAATCAAAAGAGAAGCAGAGCTTAAAAATTTGGAAATCTCAACCCATTTATACTGCAAAAAATGAGAAAGTGTGCTTGGAAGACAGTACTAAGCATGTGACCAAATGACTATTTAGTAAGATTGGTAAGGATCAGCCATCTCAACAGAACCAAGGAGCTGCTTATCTGTTTTCTTCTGCAAACAGAAGAGTGATTCAGGAGGCAATTCTGAAAACATCAGAGCTCTCGTGCCTGTCACAGGTTGCAGGCTATCTTGGGGGAAAGGGCCTTCAAGGTCCTGGGAGGCAGATTGGTTTCAAAGGAAGGGGTGCTGGCACCTTTGGGATTTTGGTGCGTGTGGCCTGGCACTACCTAATGTCTTGGGGCTTTACTTCCATGCTTTTGTGCTATGGTTCCTCAGTTGCCAGTCTGGGTGGGCCCTGGATTGGCTTGGTCTGTGCCCAGCAGAGCCATTGGGGCATGGCTATCTCTACCTAGATTTCAAAGGACAGGGCCTCCCAGCAGTTACCGATTTGGGATCCCAGCCTCGGAAATCTGGATGGAGGAGCCCAGGCAGAGAAACCACGGGGGCAGAGTCATCCAAAGATGTAGGATCAGGCCCCAGTCAATCTAGAGAGTGAGATTTTCTTCTGCAATGTATTCAGAAGGCAATCTCTCCACCTCAGTGGACCTGGGAGACAGATCATTGAGCCAAAGAGGACTGATCACTCTGGAGTCTTGAGTTCTAGTAGGATTTGCCCTGTTGCATTTTGGACTTGCTTGGGACCTGTCACTCCTTTCTTCTTTCTGATTGCTCCCTTTTTGAATGAGAATGTCTATCCTATGTCTATCCAACCATTGTATTTTATTTAGAAGTACATAAACTTGTGTGATTACTGGAGGGCAATTTACCTGAGGATGAATTATAATTTTAGTCTCAACCACACTGCTATCAGAAAGTTGACTTTGTTGCTTGGTGGACGTCCAGCCAAAAGACACAACCCAGCCAAAGAGTGGGAGAAGGAAGGATTTATTATTCAATACTTGCTGCAAGTAAGGAGACCACTGGGGATATTTGCCGAAGCGTTGTCTCCTCAGACAGCAAATTGGGGATGTTTCAAGCTGGGTACCTGCATATTCATGAAGGTATTTGGGTAGTATGTGCATGTTCATGAAGGGGCTTCAGCAGAGGAAAATTCAGCAGTGTTGGGACAAAAGTTGCCAGAACCCAAGCTTTAGTTTATTGAAATCACAAGGATCAGAAAAAGTCAGCATCCTGGCTCTTAGATTCTGAGAAGTCTGAGATCTCAGCATGCAGTTAACATCCTCCACCTGGGTGGGAGCCTTAGTTCCTGCAGAACTCAAACAATCTGATTGAGATATATATATACACACACACACACACACATATATATATCTTAAGGGATATATATATAGATATCCCTTGAAGAGGAACTAGGGTCTCTATTTGATCGCTGAACTGTTGTTTCTTAACTGCTTTTCCTTTGCTATTTCCTCCCCTTAAGATGATTAATCACTGAGACCTGTTTAAGGGAAAGCATTGTGGCCAGATTTAGACCACAAAATGGCTTAGGCCAAAAATGGGCTTCTCATACATCAAGAAAGCATGCCTAGTTCTCCTTCTCTGGATATCCCTTACACTCTCTGCTTGCAATGTCTGACTAAGATGATATCTAGAAATGAATATATTTTGCATGTGAGAAGGGCTTGAATTTTGGGGTGGTAGAATGCTGTAGACTGAATATTTATTTTGCCCCTCACATTCATATTTTAAATCTTAATAATCAATGTGCTAGTATTAGGAGGTGAGGTGCTTGGGAGGTGATTAGGTCATGAAGGTGGAACATTCATGAATAGGATTAGAGGCCTCAGAGAGACTAGAGGCCCCACCATGTGAGGTTAGAGCAAGAAGATATCTACCTGTGAGCCAGGAATTGAGCCCTGCCTACATACTTAATCTTCCAGAAATTTGATCTTAGACTTTCCAGCCTCCAGAACTGTGGGAAATACACTTCTGTGGTTTATAAGCCACCCAACTGACGGTATTTTTGTTATGGTAGCCTAAGTGACTAAACAAGAAGTGATAAGGTTAGAGACGAAAAGGGCAGCCAGATTGTGTGAGGCTCGTGAACCATTTCAAGACTGCAGGCTTTTACTCTGAGTCAAATGGGAATCTTTCAGGATTTTAAGCAGAAGAGTGATATGATCCAACTTATATTTTAAAAATGTCACTATGGAAGCTATGTTGAGAGTAATAGATGGTAGGAAGGTAGAAGCAGAGAGTCCTGTTGGGAAGTTATTGTAGTAATTCAGGTGAAAGATGATACTGGCTTAGATTAGGATGCTATAAAGGTAATGAAAAATGGTAGACTCGATATGTTTTAAAGTTAGAGACTACAGGATTAGCTGGTAGTTTGCATTTGCACATGAGAGATAGAAAGCAGTCAAAGATGCTTGTAAGATTTTGGGCTGAATGCATGGAAGGATGGAATTGCTGGCTGCTGAGATGGAGAAGGCTTCAGGTCGATCATATTTAGGTGTGTGTATGTGCTAGCTAAGTCACTTCAGTCATGTCCATCTGTTTGTGACCCTATGGACGATAGCCCTCCAGGCTCCTCTGTTCATGGGATTCTCCAGGCAAGAATACTGGATGGGTTGCCATGCCTTCCTCCAGAGGATCTTTCTGAACCAGGAATTGAATCTGCATCTCTTAGGTCTCCTGTGTTGGCAGGTGAGTTCTTTACCACTAGCACCAACTGGGAAGCTCAGATTTAGGTGTAGTGATAGGTTATGAATACGGTCAAGAATTTTCTCCCCCCTACACGAACTCCTTTGCAATGTGACATTGAGTCAACACTCTTTCCCTCCCCGACCCTTGCATGAGATCTGAGGAATCTTGGCTGGCAGTATGCCAACCTGCAGACATGCGAGAGAGGCCAACAGACCACAGATGCATGAGATCATCCAGCTTCCAGATGTCCAAACAGGTGCATAAGTAAGCCCAACAGATACCAGGCAAGCTGGCCTAGACTAGAACTATACAACTGACCCACAAAATCAGGAGTTAACTCAGGAATTCAAGTCACTGGGTGACTTAAAACAGAAATTTATTTATTCACAATTCCAGAAGCTAGAAGTCTAGAATTGGGGTATATCTAGACCTATGCTTCCTTGTAAGGCTTTAGGGAAGAATCTTTTTTTTTTTTTTAAATTTTTCTAATTTTGAGTGGCTGCTGGCAATTCTTGGCATTCCTTGGCCCACAGTGTAGCAGGGAATATGCCCACTCTAAACTCTGCCTCCATCATCACACGGTCTTTTTCCTTGTATATTTCACTTTTTCTTCATATGACCTTTTTATAAGGACCTCAGTTATTGGAGTTTAACTAAAAATTTTGCAAAAATGTGTTTCCAAATAAGGTCACATTCATAGGTCTTAAGAGGTTAGGATTTCACAATCTCTTTTAGGGGGGGCACAATAATTCAACCTTTGGGCTTCCCAGGTGGTGCTAGTGGTAAAGAACCTGTCTGCCGATGCAGGAGATGTAAGAGACACAGGTTCAATCCCCGGGCCAGGAATATCTCCTAGAGGGGTGGGCAGGGCAACCTACTCCAGTATTCTTGCCTGGAGAATCCCATGGACAGAGGAGACTGGTGGGCTACAGTCTATAGAATCGCAAAGAGTCAGACATGACTGAGGCAACTCAGCAGTAGCAGCAACAATTCAACTTACAGAAATGGTACTTAAGCCAGCATGTTTTGCAATAGAAAGTGAAAGTGAAAGTGTTAGTTGCTCAGTCATGTCAGAGTCTCTGCAACCCCATGGACTGTAGCCTGCCAGGCTCCTCTGTTCATGGAATTCTCCAGGCAAGAATACTGGAGTGGATTACCATTCCATTCTCCAGGGGATCCTTCCCAACCCAGGGATCAAACCCAGGTCTCCTGCATTGCAGGCAAATTCTTTACCATCTGAGCCATAGCATGTTTTGCAATAGTTTGTTACATAAAAAAGTCTAACGAATACAGTGGTGAGAAGTGAGGAGTCCAATTTTGGACATGCTGAACTTATATTAACTCTTTCCCTAGCCTCACTTTTAGTTGTAATTGCTTCATATTTCACTGAGAAAAGAAAAGCAATCACAGGAGAATTTTCACAAGCCTCCCCTATCCAATTTACCTACCTACCTACAAGCATTGATTTTGTATACTTTGTCTTCCATTCAGGTACTGGTAGTGAACTCTCTGTGTTCCAATCTAAGTCCAGCCTCTTCGTTTATGTACTTACCTTCTGCCCGTTTAAGCTCATCATTCCAGCTATTCTGCTTTTCTTTCTTCCATCATCAGCTTTTCCATCTCAACCAGATCATCTCCATCAGCATAAAAATATGCTGTTAAAAACCATGCTATTATGTCTTCCATCCTAAAGAAAATACCTCTCTTGACCTCCTACTTCTGCTGTCAAGTACTGCTCCATTTTTTTCCTCTTTGTTATAGCAAAAGGAGTTATGTTCTGCCCAGTAGTCTCATGAGCCCACTAATCATACTTTTTCCCCCCTTACACGTATACTCAGGCCTTTTCATTGACATCATCTTCTCAAGTTCATTGGTAAGGTAACCTCACATCACTAGTCATTCTCAGTCTTCATGTTACTTGACTTACTTACATGTTACTTAGCTTTTAACATGGCTTATCTCTGATCACTGAAAACCTTTCTCCACTTGGTTTCCAGGACACTGTTTGATGAGCACTACACTTGGCAGCCTTTCCTGCATCCCAGGCAATGGGAACAGGTGCTCTTGCTCACCAATGCCAAGCTCAGGGACTACTCACGGCTTCATGATATGATTGCTGCAGGCAAAGGCTGCCGGCTGGTCCCTAGGCCAGTGGCAGGTGACCCATGCTGCTGAGCCCTGGGGGACCAAGGCCCAGAGGTGGTCTAGGCTGAGTATGGCCACAGCAGACCCCACTCTGCTGAGACTGGTGTGGGGACCCTTGCAAAACTCTGTGGAGCGAGTGTTTGAGGAATTGAACTTTGCAAACGATCCTTCAAAGTCTCTCTTTTCTGCCATTAAGTGTTTGTATTCATTTTGGTCAAAAAAATTTTTTTTCTTCTCTTTCTTATGCTCCTTCACCAGCTGTTGTAGTCAGTTCTTGCTACTATAGCAAAACACCATAGACTGAATGGTTTAAACTTCACACATTTATTTCTCACAGACCTGGAGGCTGGCAAGTCCAAGATCAAGGTGCCTATGGATTCAATCTCTGGTGAAAGCCCTCTTCTTGCTTTATAGGCAGCTGTCTTCTTGCTGTGTATCCTCATGTGGCACACACACACACACACACACACACACACACACACACAGAGGGACAGAAACAGATAGAGAGAGGAAGAAAGAAATGCTCTCTGGTCTCTTCCTCTTTCCTCTTCTTATAACGGCACATATTCCATAATGGGGCCTCTACCCTCATGACTGCATTTAAACATAAATACCTTCCAAAGATGCCACCTCCTTCCAAAGATGCCACCTCCTAATACCATCACATTGGGATTAGAATTTTAACGGTGAATTTTTGGGAAAAAATCATGTATGTAGTCCATAGTACTTGTTTTATGGAGGTCAAGAACTTTCTTGGTCTGCACTTAGCAAAATATTACCCAAGTTTAAAACTTGGGCATCAGAAAACATGATCTGCAAGTCATATTTAACTCTCCCATGTCTGAATCTTTTTTCCAATGTTCCTTGCCTATTTATTCAATGATAGTATCATGATCTCTTTGTGCCTCTGCTATGCAGCAGGGAAGATGGTAGTATTTAAAAGTATGTTTGAGGATTCAAAGTTTAAATCTGAATACATTTAAAGTATGCATTTAAAATTCTTAGAATTGTGCCTGGGAGAGTATGCACTCAATAAATGTTAGCCGTTATTTATTCTTTGTACTATTATTCACAGGGAATAAGGGCTAAGTTGTGCTTACTAATACTGAATGCAAGAATTAGGCATCTATATCAACCTAAGTCATGAGCATGCCAGGGAGTGACTCATCCATGAAAGCACCTTTTCTTCAAGCCAGTAACCAAGTGAGTTGGCTAGAGGTATTCCCTGTAGGTTGCATCTGAATAGGCAGTTTCATTTGTCGCAATGCCTAGGAAGTTCTTCTGACGTTTAGTGGGTGGGAAGCAGGATGTCAGGTCCTGTAATTCATGAAGAATTATCCCTCCCATAATGTCAAAAATCCTTACATTAAGGAATGCTATACTAGATCTGATATATGTATTTTTAAAATTTATTTTTATTTATTTATCTTTTTAGGGAGAGAAGGATCAGAGACAAAGGGCAAAGTATGGAGTAAAATGAGTTTGACAAAAGCGAAAGATGCTCAGTCCTGTCTGACTCTTTGTGACTCCAAGGACTATATAGCCCATGGAATTCTCCAGACCAGAATACTGGAGTGAGTAGCCTTTCCCTTCTCCAGGGGATCTTCGCAACCCAGGATCGAACCCAGGTCTCCCACATTGCAGGTGGATTCTTTACCAGCTGAGCCACAAAAGAAGCCCAAGAGTACTGGATTGGGTAGCTCATCCCTTTTCCAGTAGATCTTCCTGACTCAGGAATCGAACTGGGGTCTCCTGCATTGCAAGTGGATTCTTTACCAACTGAGCTATCAGGGAAGTTTGACGAAGCAGGCATGAACTAGCTCATGCTTTGTGGTCGTGTGGTACTGGGTTGATAGTGGCTGAGATGTTACATTGTCTGTTCTCAGGAAACTGTTGAGCGCAATGGTAGAGAGGAAGGAGTGAGTGAGTGAAGGCGCTCAGTCGTGTCCAACTCTTTGTGACCCCATGGACAGTAACCTACCAGGCTTCTCCACCCATGGGATTTTCCAGGCAAGAATACTGGAGTGGGCTGCCATTTCCTTCTCCAGAGGATCTTCCGAACCCGGGGATCAAACTCGGGTCTCCTGCATGCAGACAGATGCTTTACTGCCTGAGCCACCAGGGAAGCCTGGGGCCAAATGTCAAGATCTTAATTCCACTGCGTTAATAATAAGCTAAGGTAGTTAGTTCTCAGGAGAGAATGGAGAGGTGGAGGCAGTGAAGAGCAATGCTATACTAGTAGTGCTCCCTCCACGTAGAAAGAGGCTGGGAATGGGAAATTAGATTTCTTTCCATGTTAAAACTGTCTGACTGGTACCTTTTGTTTAGACAAAGATTTGAGAACCACTTGATGAAAGTGAAAGAAGAGAGTGAAAAAGTTGACTTAAAACTCAACGTTCAGAAAACTAAGATCATGGCATCTGGTCCCATCACTTCATGGCAAATAGATGGGGAAGCATTGGAAACAGTGGTAGATTTTATTNGGATACAGGATGCTTGGGGCTGGTGCACGGGATGATCCAGAGAGTTGATGTGGGGTGGGAGGTGGGTGGAGGTTCAAGATTGGGAACTGATGTACACCTGAGATGGAAAAAAAAAAATTAAAAAAATCAAGTGTTTCATGTAAATGTATAAAAAAAAAAAGGTCTTAGGAGTTTTACATCATCTTCTGGCCATGAGGCCTGATGATATTTTATGGTCCTTTCTTTCTGATAATGCTCAGTCAACCAGAAACTTATTTTCCAGGGATGATTTTTCTTAAACCAGGCACCACCCTCCGAAGGTAACGGATAAAGTTGCATTCTTATAGGGTGAGGGTGTAGTGGGTTACAATTAAGAAATGAATTTACTTAGCCTAAGGTTAATACTTATTTCTTCTACATGCTAGTTATATTCATTATAAGGGCAGGGAATATGGAGACGTAGCGGCAATTATTGGCCCAACAAATGAAANCGGATAAAGTTGCATTCTTATAGGGTGAGGGTGTAGTGGGTTACAATTAAGAAATGAATTTACTTAGCCTAAGGTTAATACTTATTTCTTCTACATGCTAGTTATATTCATTATAAGGGCAGGGAATATGGAGACGTAGCGGCAATTATTGGCCCAACAAATGAAAAACCCTTCACCAATATAATTCCTAATCAACCCACTATACTAATAATTTCTAACTTCCTAAAAGAATCTGCCTTTAGTAAGTCTAAAACATCTCATGCCTCTCATGATTGAGAGGCTTTAAACAATCACATGTGGCCAGACAAACCTGTACAGGCAGGCTAGATAACCTTCAGAGGAGTTGGTAAGTTGAAACACTCTTGTCACGCCCAGGAATTTTTATTGACTGGATCTGCAATATCCAGAAGAGACAACCCTTCTCTGAGAGAGGTGATGGGGGAGAGCCCCCTGTAAAGTCAGAGGTGTAGGTGAGAGCATAAAGCAGTAAAGTAGGCAGACTCTGGTTTTGGGGGTAGATGCTCGGGAACAGGGGATTTCCTGAGGCTCGATCCTGCCTTTGCGTATGCTGAAGCCTCCTTCCTCATGACCTTTGCCATGGGCGAAGTTCCTCACGCTGGCTCCCGGCAGCTGACTCACTGGAAAAGACCCTGATGTTGGGAGATTGAAGGCAGGAGGTGAAGGGGACGACAGAGGATGAGATGGTTGCATGGCATTATGGACTCAATGGACATGAGTTTGAGCAAGTTCCAGGAGATGGTGAAGGACAGGGCAACATGGCGTGCTGCAGTCCATGGAGTCCATAGCTGGACACAACTGGGTGACTGAACAACAACAAATTAAAAGACCCTTACACCTTGGAAGAAAAGTTATGACCAACCTAGACAGCATATTAAAAAGTAGAGACATTACTTTGCCAACAAAAGTCCATCTAGTCAAGGCTATGGCTTTTCCAGTAGTCATGTATGGATGTGAGAGTTGGACTGTAAAGAAAGCTGAGCACTGAAGAATTAATACTTTTGAACTGTGGTGATGGAGAAGACTCTCGAGAGTCTCTTGGACTACAAGGAGATCCAACCAGTCCATCCTAGAGGAGATCAGTCCTGAATATTCATTAGAAGGACTGATGTACTTGGCCACCTGATGTGAAGAGCTGACTCATTTGAAAAGCCCCTGATGCTGGGAAAGATTGAGGGCAGGAGGAGAAGGGGATGACAGAGGATGAGATGGTTGGATGACATCACCGACTCAATGGACATGAGTTTGAGTAAACTCCGGGAGTTGGTGATTGACAAGGAGGCCTGGCTTGCTGCAGTCCATGGGGTCACAAAGAATTGGACCCGATTGAGCAACTGAACTGATAAGATGATGTATATTCACTAAACTTATTGTGAGAATAACTTCATGATGTATAAAAGGCAAATCAATATGTTGTACATCTTCAAGACATACAGTGCTATGTATCAATTACATTTCAGTAAAAATGAGACAGGCAAAATGTTAAAATAATACATAAAGTTTAAAAATAAAATAAATATTATATATTCTGAAAATTTAGTAAAACAGTTGACAAAAGTTGAGGTTTAAAGATGAAAGCAAGGTGTGGAGGAAAAGTTGGGACTAACAAAGTGAAACACAACAAACAGAGTCATAAAGTTTAAGAATGAAAGAATATATGGTACCAAGTCAAACATTAAAATAATTATTAGTTATTGGAAGTTAATCAAGGATATGAAAGGATAAATTAAAAATAGCTACATTAAGTATAAAGAGTGGAGGGGTAAGAATGGTAGATAAGTATGTGAATGAAAAATCTTTCTTTTCACAGAGTAAATAAATAATGCCTAGATAATAAATAACGTTTTATTCCTATGGTTTATTTTCCAAGGAATAATCATCAATAGAAATAAAAAGTAGATTTTAAAAATGATTTCTTCTAGGGGAAGGGACTGGGGGCTTACAGGCTTAAGCTGGAGCTGGAGGTAGCTAGCTTTTTACTGTATTAATAGACTTTGTGTTGCTTTTACTTCTGTATTGCCATGTGCACATATAATTCATGGACAGAGGAGCCTGGCAGGCTATAGGCCATGGGCTCACAAGAAGTTGGACATGACTGAGTATTCACACACATATAAGTGTTACAACAAACAGGTCAGCCTTTTTCTCAGATAGTTGTATAAAAGCATCTTGTCTTGATATCCTCTCTAGCCATGATATAAGGAAAAAACCAGAGCAGGAGGAGGCTTAGGAGCTACCCAGCTATGGTGATACTTCAACTATAAAGCCAGAGTTGAAGTTTAGAGAAAATAGCTAAAGTAGTAGAGAACTAGTGTTTATGTGTTTAGTCATTCAGTCATGTTTGATTCTTTGCAACCCTGTGGACTGTAGCCTGTCAGGCTCCTCTGTCCATAGAATTCTCCAGACAAGAATACTGGAGTGGTTAGCCATTCCAGACCTATGGATCAAACTGGGTCTCCTGCACTGCAGGTGGACTCTTCACTATTTGAGCCACTAGGGGAATGCAGAAAACTAGTAGGTACTAAAAATTCATGAAGGCAAGCAGAGCCTAGACCCAAAAAGTAGACACTCACAAAATATGGCTATGAGAGAAAAGAATACTGATAAGCCAGTCTGAATTTGTTTAAAGCTTCTGTCTATTCATTGGATCCTCAAGTGCTAACTGAGATGGGAAGTATTATAGCCAGTTAGAAACTAGGACAAAAATAATGAAATCACCAGGAAGTTCCCAAAATGATTCTTGCCTGATAATTGTATGGTCACTACTTTAAGTAATATGAGCAAGAAATTACTGAAGTCAGTGTCTACTTTCTTAACGGGTATAATCCATTCTCATTATTCATAGTTACTATGCTCTATAGAGGGCTTCACGAGTGGTTCGCTGTTAAAGAAACCACCTTTCAATTCAGGAGACTCAGGAGACATGGATTTGATCCTGGGTCAGGAAGATTCCATGGAGGAGGACATGGCAACCCACTCCAGTATTCTCGCTTAGAGAATCCCACAGACAGAGGAACCTGCTGGGTTCATATGGTTGTAAAGAGTTGGACACAATTGAACCGACTGAGCATTCATGCTCTATAGAGTCACTATGAACATTGCATTAGTGAATACTGAACCAATGCTCCCAGGAGAAATCAGGGTTAGGTTCCTATGAGTCATTGGTCACAACATTTTCATCCACAGATTGATGTATAATCTTGTTTTCTATGTGTTCTATTTACAGGCACTTCGTTAAATAGATATTGCTGACTCATTAACATTGAACTCATGGCCAGCAGCACTGTAAGTCATACTTGAATAAAGCTTATCTACCATGTTTACTGATATTTTCTCAGTAAGGAAGGTCACAGCTTTTTTTGTATTTACAGACACTAGAATACATTTGCACTATGCTTTTAAACAATGAAGTCGTTAACCAAAAAACATGAATATTGAGAAATATGGCACTAAACAAATCATGGAAGGGACATTTGTTCACTGTATGATAGTTGAAACAAGAAAGCAGAGAATCACTTTGTTTCAAGTCATTTGAGAATGTGCTTTGACCTTAGATGGAAAAGTACACAAAACTTGACTAAGACCTTTGATCTCTAAAAATGCCTGCAAAAGTGCCATCAATATTGATTTGGGAGTTTACAAATAAATTTTAGCAAGTAGATGAATTCTTATATATGAAATCTATAAATAATTATGATTACTATGGCTTTCCTGGTGGCTCAGATGGTAAAGAATTTGCTTGCAATGCAGGAGACCTGGGTTTGCTCCCTGGGTCAGGAAGATCCTCTAAAGAAGGGAATGGCTTCCCACTCCAGTATTCTTGCCTGGAGAATTCCATGGACAGAGGAGCCTGGCAGGCTACAGTCCATGGGGTCTCAGGCTACAACTGATCAACTAACACTTTCGCTTTGGGCTTCCCAGGTGGTGCAAGTAGTAAAGAACCCTCCTGCCAACGCAGGCAACATAAGAGATGCGGGTTGGATCCCTGGTGTCAAGAAGATCCCCTGGAGGAGGGCAGAGACACTCCAGTGTCTCTTGCCTGGAAAATTCCATGGACAGAGGTGTCTGTTGGGCTACAGTCTGTGGGGTGGCAAAAAGTCAGACATGAGTGAGTATGCATACACACACATACACACACGCTATATTTATATACATACTTATATCCCCATATATATCTGAGGTTTTACACTAAGGTGTATGTGTGTAACCTAAAAAATTCAAAAGTATCAGCAAGTGCATTTCATCTCCTTGATATTTTTTACTCAGATATTAAAGAAATAGGATTATTACTCTTAATATGATAAGAGCAACATATTTGTTTTTCAGCCTGGTGCAATTGACATAAAATTTGAAAAATTTTTTGCAGGGCTGGGCAAGTATATAAAAAGTGTTATAATAATGATGATGACAGTCATAAAAATATTTTATGCAGTTTCTTTCACATGAAAATTAACATGTGCCTTTCACATTGCCATCCCATAATTAATGCCGTATGTCTTTTTTATTGAAAAGACAGTTTGGGATGATGTAGCAGCAGAAGATTCTTTCAAGCCTGCTTCAAATTATATTACTTACAAAAACATCATTTCCTGAAAACACTAGGAGAATATTACCATTTTCCTTTATAATCAGATTTTATGTCTACATTGACATATTTAGTCATTGTTTACACAGAAAAGTAGCAATTAATACAAACAGTCTATCCTTCCTTTTCCACCTCCTTTTTTTATCCATTTTGTAAGTATTTTTTTCTTTAGTGACCTGATCATTCAGTAGTTTGGGGGCAACATTTTTTACTGTGTTTGTTCTAAAAGTAATCACTCAAGATGTTTACATACTGTTTAGCTCCTTACATTCTGATTATGTTAAACATGTTTATCTTTTCACATTTTTCATTATCTTTTTAAAAATAAACTTTGAGATATGAATATAGAAATAAAGTGTGTTATTTTTAATTATATAATTAATGAATTTGGATAATGCATACTCCTGTTTAACCACTGTCAAAATTAAAATATAAAGCATTTCTACCAACCCCAAATTTTCCAAAGTGCCTCTTTGCAGTCAGTGCAATGTATCCATGAAATTCAGACTTACTTTCTGCTACTAAAGATTGTTTTGACTTTCTAACATTTCATATAAATAGATTCATACACTATGGACTTGTATTCATCTGACTTATTTCCTACAGCAAACTATTTTTTATATTCATCCATATTATTTCCTATATCAGCAGCTTGTTTCTTTCTATTATTTAGAAGTATCCCATGGTATGAATTTATGAAAATATGTTTGTTAAATTACTTGCTAAAAAATATTTAGGTTGCCCTCAGTTCTTTTTTTTATGTATTTTTAAAATTTATTTTTATTTATTTATCTTTTTAGGGAGAGAAGGATCAGAGACAAAGGGCAAAGTATGGAGTAAAATGAGTTTGACAAAAGTGAGAGATGCTCAGTCTTGTCTGACTCTTTGTGACTCCAAGGACTATATAGCCCATGGAATTCTCCAGACCAGAATACTGGAGTGAGTAGCCTTTCCCTTCTCCAGGGGATCTTCGCAACCCAGGATCGAACCCAGGTCTCCCACATTGCAGGTGGATTCTTTACCAGCTGAGCCACAAAAGAAGCCCAAGAGTACTGGATTGGGTAGCTCATCCCTTTTCCAGTAGATCTTCCTGACTCAGGAATCGAACTGGGGTCTCCTGCATTGCAAGTGGATTCTTTACCAACTGAGCTATCAGGGAAGTTTGACGAAGCAGGCATGAACTAGCTCATGCTTTGTGGTCGTGTGGTACTGGGTTGATAGTGGCTGAGATGTTACATTGTCTGTTCTCAGGAAACTGTTGAGCGCAATGGTAGAGAGGAAGGAGTGAGTGAGTGAAGGCGCTCAGTCGTGTCCAACTCTTTGTGACCCCATGGACAGTAACCTACCAGGCTTCTCCACCCATGGGATTTTCCAGGCAAGAATACTGGAGTGGGCTGCCATTTCCTTCTCCAGAGGATCTTCCGAACCCGGGGATCAAACTCGGGTCTCCTGCATGCAGACAGATGCTTTACTGCCTGAGCCACCAGGGAAGCCTGGGGCCAAATGTCAAGATCTTAATTCCACTGCGTTAATAATAAGCTAAGGTAGTTAGTTCTCAGGAGAGAATGGAGAGGTGGAGGCAGTGAAGAGCAATGCTATACTAGTAGTGCTCCCTCCACGTAGAAAGAGGCTGGGAATGGGAAATTAGATTTCTTTCCATGTTAAAACTGTCTGACTGGTACCTTTTGTTTAGACAAAGATTTGAGAACCACTTGATGAAAGTGAAAGAAGAGAGTGAAAAAGTTGACTTAAAACTCAACGTTCAGAAAACTAAGATCATGGCATCTGGTCCCATCACTTCATGGCAAATAGATGGGGAAGCATTGGAAACAGTGGTAGATTTTATTTTGGGGGGCTCTAAAATCACTGCAGATGGTGATTGCAGCCATGAAATTAAAAGACACTTGCTCCTTGGAAGAAAAGTTGTGACCAGCTTAGACAGCATATTAAAAAGCAGAGACATTATTTTGCCAACAAAGGTCTGTCTAGTCAAAGCTATGGTTTTTCCAGTGGTCATGTATAGATGTGAGAGTTGGACTATAAAGAAAGCTAAGCACCGAAGAATTGATGCTTCTGAACTGTGGTGTTGGAGAAGACTCTTGAGAGTCCTTTGGACTGCAAGGAGATCCAACCAGTCCATCCTAAAGGAGATCAGTCCTGAATATTCATTGGAAGAACTGGTGCTGAAGCTGAAACTCCAATACTTTGGCCACCTGATGTGAAGAACTGACTCATTTGAAAAGACTCTGATTTGGGAAAAGACTGAAGGCGGAAGAAGAAGGGGACGATAGAGGATGAGATGGTTGGATGGCATCACCGACTCAGTGGACAGAAGTTTGAGTAGGCTCCGGAAGTTGGTGATGGACGGGGAAGCCAGGGATGCTGCAGTCTGCGGGGTTGCAAAGAGTCGGACACGACTGAGCAACTGAACTGAACTAAACCGAACTGAAACATTTGACTGTGTTTATATCTAGGGTTACCATTTTTATAATTCCTCCACTAACTTTGTTAAGTGTTAAATGTTACTACTGAGGTGTTTGAGCTCATCTCAAAAAAAGTTGAGACTGGCTTTGTTCTTCTCCAGTGGATGTATGGATTTAGAACAGTTGTATTTTTTCTCTTGCATTATATATTTTAATAATGGCAATGTTTCATTGTTCTGGTCTGCTTTAAAGGAAATTATTTATGCTTATGTATGTTCTTTTTAGCTGTATTTTACATGTAGCTAAAGAAAGAATTTCTACTTGTATGCTTATTTTCCTTGTTACTTTTTGGGATTTCCAGGAGGAAAGTTCTGACACTATGCCTTCAATATTCAAAGTGGACAACCCTTTGTGTTATTTTAAACCCATATTTCAAGTTCGAAATATACAAATAAAACATAAAAATATTCCATTTTGAATTCAATTTTGTTGTTTTGGATTTTGACTCTGCCTTAATACTTACCTAAGGAGTTAGAATGAAGTTAAACATTGTGACTTTAATGTTTCAGTCTCTGTCAAGAGGCTAAGAATGTTCTCACACAAGTTAAAACATACAGCAGCTGTGAAAAGACAAAAAATAAAAATTATAAGTAAATGTCACTTGACAGTTTGATGGATTTTGTGAGAGCTGGATTTGTGTTGGAGTGATTTATATATTGGAGGGTTCTCAGATCTGATTGCCCACCAGAGTAAGTAAAAAAAAATTAAAAAAATATAAATATATGGGAATCACATCAGAAATCTTCATTTGGTAAGTTTGGGGTAGGGTTTAGGAATCTGTTTTTTTAAAGAGAATCTCAGCTCTATTGTGCTGCTGCTGCTGCTGCTAAGTCACTTCAGTCGTGTCCGACTCTGTGTGACCCCATAGACGGCAGCCCTCCAGGCTCCCCCGTCCCTGGGATTCTCCAGGCAAGAACACTGGAGTGGGGTGCCATTTCCTCCTCCAATGCAGGAAAGTGGAAAGTGAAAAGTGAAAGTGAAGTCGCTCAGTCATGTCGGACTCTTCGCAACCCCATGGACTGCAGCCCCCCAGGCTCCCCCGTCCGTGGATTCTCCAGGCAAGAGCGCTGGAGTAGGGTGCCATCTCTTGGGCTGCAGTATATATTAAACAATGTTGTGAATTATTAACAGATTTTAGGACATTTTTTCCCCCTTGTAATTGTTTCTTTTGGAGCAATTCTCCACCACTGCATCTGTAACTATGGGGTTGCACGCTGGCTGGGGACAGAATGATTCTTTAAATCTGCATGTAAATCTTTGTGTATAAATGTGTTGGAAGGTCTGCGCCATTGGTGGACCACAATGCTGTTGAAATTTTCCTTATAATTCTCTACCATAGCTGTCCTTTTTGCTGTGACATCATTTCAGCTGCCAAAGAGAGACATCCAGGTTATACAGGTAGGAACAAATGAACAACTGAATTTTTTTGGAAAATATCTAACAACTCAAAAGTTGTTTTACCCCAAACTAATGATATGTAGTTCTTCAAAACAGATGAAATAGCATGCATGATTTTCATCTTTAGCGTCATATTTCTATAGAATTTCATAATTGGATTTGATTTATCAAATTAGCTTTTTGGTTTATATAATCTTCCATTATAATAAATCAGGTAAAATGTTCTAATGTGAATGTTTTCTTTTTATCTCTGGGAGACCATAAAAAGGATTCACTTCATTGCAAAATGCATCTAAAAGATAATTATATCACTTTATACTTCAGATAAATTGTTCATAAAATGACTTAAAACTGCTTTTAGTGATAAATGCTTATATCTGATGATGCAAGGAAATGGGACTTTATAAGTGGAAAATAAATGGTTTTTATATAAAGTCTTAAGGACTGTTTTTTATTACGTCTGTCATATTATAAAATGGTTTACTTCTTTAAATGTAGCTTATAAAACATACATATTGTGATTTTACTGTAATGCTTTAAAAAAAGCAATTCGATTTTGACATACTTACCTTACCTCTGATAGAGCATCTTTATGAAATCTATTTTGCCTCACATGTTAAACATTTCCTTTATTTGCTTGAGCTGTAAAGAAATGTAACTTAAAAATACCCATAATATTGGAGCATTATGATAAATACAGTCTTGGGGGAAACTTCTCTGCAAAGAGGTTGTTTGACATTTTCTTGGTGATTATTTTGTAACCACAGTCTCTGAACCCTGAGCATGGATGGTCACTGGACATTTAGTTGTAATATTTTTGACTATAAACTAAGTAATTATGCTTTTCCTGGTTAAAAATAATAAAAATGATAAATTTCTTAAATTTCCACTTATTTTATCTCCAGGTAAAGAAAGGAAATCAATATCTTTTCTGGGCTGGAATATCCTACAAATTATTATTGTAATTACATTCTCTTTGAGGGAGTTAAAATCATATTGCCTATGTATTAAATGTTACACTAATATATTTTAGTTTGGAATGTGTTCTGGGTCAGAGTTAACTTATTCCTGATCAGTGAGACCTAGCCAGAAAGTGTTTTGATTTTCTAAACATGTATGTTTACATAAGCAGGACTGCAATTTCCCTCTCCTGTCGTTGCTTGCTGATTCCAATGTGTATCCAACTGCACTTAGTTTGAGTGTAAACATCACAAAATCAGAGAATTTGCTTCCTACAGCTCCCTTTTCTCCTGCATTTTGCCATGTGCTCCTGACCAGAATCTGTTTACTTTTGTTCTCTCTTTAGTCTGGAGGTACTTTTTCTGCTAATGTATAATTTCTAGTAGCTTCAGCCTCCAGTCAGATCTTCATTCATTACCAATTTTCATCTTTTCTGTCTTGAAAGCCTCTTTCTGATCTTATTTTCCATATGGTTGGAATACTTTCCTCAAAAACGATATCCGGGTGGTATGTTTTCTTTATATGTTGATTGGCAGAGCTCTGGGAAGTTTTCTTCAAGGCTTACCTTTGATAAAGTGCATCTGATCTAATAATTATTGCATTTTTTCAGAAAAATCAAGAAGTTTTAGTTTTAGTCTCCATTTTCCTTCCTCTCACTCTCATCCTTTTCATTTGTTTCTTAATTTTCTCCCTTTGCTTTCTGTGAGATCATTTCAAGTTTGCACTTATTACTTACTCTATATTTTTCAGTTTCAATTCTACAGTTTTTATCATAATAAAAATGTTTTATTTTTGTCTTAATAGTCCTTTAATACTAAAATTTAAATTTTATCCTGCAGATCCTTTTGGTTTTCTTTATTTTTAACTTCATTTTGTTGTCCCCTTGGATTTTTATTTCTTTTCCTTAGAGGTTGTATCTTTTTAATTTTTTGAGAAAGTAGAATTGAAACCATTTGGGTTTCATTTTGGGGCCTCTGAAGAGTTCCAGTACTATAGTCCTTTAATTTCAATGCAGAAAAGAATTCAGTGAGAGGCAAAGTGATAGATAAGTAGTGATTTTTCAGAATAGGACACTTGTGAGGCTTACAAGCAGGCAGGCTGGGGGTGCTATGCCCTGGGAACTTAGTGGGCTGCAGTCTTATGTCAAAGGAAAAGTGGGAAGGGAGAAAAAGAACTTCTTTGTCTTTCTCTTAAAAATTTTTTAATTTATCTATTTGGCTCTGCTGGGTCTTAGTTTTGGCATGTAGGATATAATTCCCTGACCAGAGATTGAACTTGGGCCCCCTGCATTGGAAGTGTGCAGTCTTAGCCACTGGACCATCAGTGAAGTCCTTTCTTGAGTAGACATCGTATTTCCATTGTCAGCTCCTCCTCCAGGTTGAGTAGGGGGAGTTTTTTTGTCCCTACATAGTCAAGCTAGGTCCATAAATTATTGTTTTTAATGTGTGCAGAGGGCATGTCCTAGGGATCATGAACTTACTGAGTTCCCTGGGCAGTATGTGGGTCTCACATCACCACTTTTTTTTTTTTTTTTGGTCATTTTGGGGCATGTTTTGTGCTTCTTTTGCATGGTTTTGTTGCTAAGGAAGTAGCAAGCCAATCTGGCTGTGATGCTAAGTGACTTGTTCTGCTTTTTGAGCAGGACATAACAAGCCCGCAATGTTTGAGAGTTTTCCCAATACTTTCTTGAGTGTTCATTAACCTTATTGTGGTTTCCCAAAGCTTTGATGGCTTCCCTGATGACACAGTAGGTAAAGAATCGACCTGCAATGCAGGAAACACGGGTTCAATCCCTGGGTTGGGAAGATTCCCTGGAGTTGGAAAGGGTAACCCACTCCAGTATGTTGCCTGAAATAAATCCCATGGACAGAGGAGCCTGGTGGGCTACAGTCCAAAGGATTGCAAAGAGTTGGACATGACTGAGCAACTAAGCAACAAAGCCCCCTAAAGTTCCTTCTCTGTTTAGAATTCCCTAATGGAGTTGGCTTAAAGCTCAACATTTAGAAAATTAAGATCATGGCATCTGATCCCATCACTTCATGACAAATAGATGGGGAAACAGTGGAAACAGTGGCTGACTTTATTTTTTTGGGCTCCAAAATCACTGCAGATGATGATTGCAGCCATGAAATTAAAAGATGCTTACTCCTTGGAAGGAAAGTTATGACCAACCTAGACAGCACATTAAAAAGCAGAGACATTACTTTGTCAACAAAGGTCCATCCAGTCAAAGCTATTATGGTTTTTCCAGTAGTCATGTATGGATGTGAGAATTGAACTATAAAGAACGCTGAGTGCTGAAGAAGTGATGCTTTTGAACTGTGGTGTTGGAGAAGACTCTTGAGAGTCCCTTGGACTCAAGGAGATCCAGCCAGTCCATCCTAAAGGAGATCAGTCCTGGGTATTCATTGGAAGGACTGATGCTGAAGCTGAAACTCCAATATTTTGGCCACCTGATGCAATGAGCTGACTCATTTGAATAGACCCTGACGTTGGGGAAGATTGAAGGCAGGAGGAGAAGGGGATGATAGAGGATGAGATGGTTAGAGGCACCACCGACTCAATGGACATGAGTTTGGGTAAACTCTGGAAGCTGGTGATGGACAGGAAGGTCTGACATGCTGTGCGGTTCATGGGGTCGCAGAGTTGGACACGACTGAGCAACTGAACTAACTCTTTAATTTTCCTCTCTTTATTGTTTCTTATAGTAATAGCTGTCATTTATTGAGTGTCCACTCCAGCTTAGACACTTTGCTGGATATTTTTATATATCAGTGATTATTTTTTCCATGTAATAGAAGAAAAAACTGAGGCTTGCAGTGCAGAAGCTAGGATTAAAACTCATTCCATGTGAATTGAAAAACCATGCTTTCTCCACCATCTCTGGAATGAAGAGACTTTTTACTATATAGGATGTATATGAACAGCCAAAGTGTTTGTATTACAGTCTACCAAAGTGATGCTAGTTTAACTCCACATAAATTCCTTCCAGAAACAGAGAGGCTGTGTAGTTCTAATTCCCAGTGTCCAGCAGTCATCTATCTTTGCTGGGTTAATGAAGTGTGGGTTATTCTTTTACCATTTCTGCTTAAAATTTAACACTAGGAAGCAATTCAGGACCTGTACAATACTTGAACTTTTAATTTATTTCTAACAAAAGTACTTTACTACTGGGGTTTATATTACTGCAGAGGCATGTGACAACATAGGGCTTCCTTCTTTGTTTTTGAGCTGTTGTTTATTACTCCAACTGTTTATTGCAGTTGGAATTGAGATCTGCTCTCTGTCTATGAAAAGATAAACTGAAGGCAGAGTTAAGGTGGACAACTCTGGCTGCTTCAAAATACAGGGTCCACTCAATTTGGGGTGACTGCTCAGTTTTTCTTAGCTTGTAAGTCTCTTGCATTCCTGAGTGAGTAACTGATAGTGTATCTTCCCTACATCTTTTTAGGATGAACAGCTTACGGTTTCTAGTTAGCAAAATATTCATATGTCATAAATTGTGTTTCTCATTGTTCAATCAGTGACATCGATAAGGCATAATTATGGAAGAGTTCTTCTGGGTTTCTGGCAATAGGTTGACTATCAGTCAGTCTTTGTTGATTTTCTTTTCTTTTTTTTTGGTATTTCTAATAGATAGAAGAGGAATAGATTACATCAGGGAATGAAACCCAAGTGCCATTTTTAATTAGTACCTCCAGTAGTTATTTTTGCAAACAATACTTCAGTTTTTAAATGTAATCCTTTGACTAATATATAATCTTTTGGGAAGCTTGCACTTATTTCATACATTAAGACAGAAGGGTCTTTGGGACTGTGAGAGATTCTGAATTGATGTTTTCTCTTTTGCTAGTCCTTTGCATTAAATTTGGGAAAAGTGATAATGGCCTTTGTTTTTCCTATTATCACTGGCAAATGCATATTCCACTGAGATGCTCTGCTTTCTTGTACATTCTCTCTCATCCAGAACTTTGCCTTCTGAGTTTCACTGTTATTTTTAGGGTTGAGTATTTCAAGGAAACCACTAAAAATACCTGTGATTTCAGTTGTTTTCTTATATAATGGCACACTCATTTTACCTAGTTTTCAAACTGTATATTTCTCAAAGATGCTTTGAAAGGAATTGAGAAAATACATATAGGATTTAGGAGAGAGATATTTCCTGATTGGCACAAATGCAATAGGTTTGGTGAGAATATATATGTATATATTTTCAATATAAATAGACAGTGATGATGGGCAATTCAATGTTTATAATTTTAACTTTATATTCAAAGTGTAAAGAGTGCTAATAACAACGTCGTCTATCTCACTGCAGCAATTCTGCAAATTACTCACCTCAGTTATGTAATGTTCAGATTCTTGTGGCCTCTAAAGTGCTAATACAGCTAGATTCAAAGTGTGGCTCAGGATCCCTCAGTTTTTGAAAACTTTTCAGGCAGTTAACGAGATCAAAGTTATTTTATTATACTATTCAAACATTATTTCTCTTTTTCATTTCTATTCTTTCAAAAGTGTACACCAGAGTTTTCCAAAGGTTACTTGCTATATGATATTGCAGAGGATGAATGCAGAAGATCAAATTGCCTTTGGTTAAGCCAGATACTAAAGAGAATTAAAAAAAAATAACATAGTGCCACTTGTGATGGACCAAAAAATAATCTCTCAAAAATGTCCACATCCTAACTTTTGAGACCTGTGAATGTGTTACTTTATGATGCAAAAAGGACTTTGTGGGTGTGATTAAATTGAGGATTTTGAGATGGAGAGATTATTTTGGATTATCTGTGGTGGATCCAGTGTAGTCACAAGGGTCCTTAAATATAGAAGTGGGATGTAGAATTGTTAAGTATCAGAGTACTGAGATATGAGAAAGACTCAATAGGACATTGATGGCTTTGAAGATGGAAATGAACCACAAAGCAAGGAGTGTGGGAGATTTCGAAAAACAGGCAAAGGAAAGCAAAACAGATGCTCCCCTGAAGCCTGTAGAAAGGAACACTTTCCTACCATCACTTTGATTTCAGCATAGTGAGACGTACTCTGGATTTCCCTTTTGTTTTTTATTTTTTAGTCTTGAAAAGTTCTTTATATTTTGGATTTTTGTCACATATGCAGCATAAGGAAATCATGTGGCTTAAATTTTTTCCAAACATCAAAACTGCTATTTAAATAAGCAGTGGCCTGTACTGCTTACGACACACTAAGCACTATGCCACGTATGTGCAGAGGAAGCACCTGGAGATCTTATGAGGATGCAGGTTCTGATTCTGTACATCAGGAACGAGGCCTGTGATTCTATATTTCTGACAAGCTCCCACATGATACAAGTGCTGCTGGTCCTTGAATCTCAGGTTGAGTAGCAAGGGTCTGCGTAGATGAATTGATCTAATGCTCTCTGTAATCACAGGAGATCTGTACAACTATCACTCCTATTTTAAAAATGAAGAAATGGAAATACAGACAGTAATTTGCCCAAGGTTACAACAGCTAGGAAGTGGCAGAACCCAACCCTTGCTCTAAGGATTCCTCTGTATAATCATCTCACTTTGCAAGTTTAAATGCAACCAAGCAGTGTAAGTATCATTTCGTTTTACCGTTAAACCTAAAACACACAAAGCTAAGCTACAGTATTTTATTTAAAACAAATACTAGTCCTAATTGGAATTTTTATTAAACATTGAGAATTTATATGATTTTATTCCTCTCATATAATACCCTACCCCCAATATGCAGTTTAAAAAGGCTGCCTGAAGCATGTGGTCACTCAATTGTACTACCTTTCCCAAATAACTTAAGAATGGGCCGCGTACCCAGGATGTGTGTGTCCAGGTGGCAGTGTGTGTGTGTGTGTGTGTGTGTATGTGGTGCTTTAAGGGGTATTAGTGTGAAGAATCAGGGTCTAAGGTACAATTAGATGTCTCCTAGTCAGAAGCTGGTTATCGAAATCCTCGCTACTTGAGTATGCTACTTTTGAGTCTCTCTAGCCCCTGGGAGAAGGAAATGGCAATCCACTCCAGTGTTCTTGCCTGGAGAATCCCAGGGACGGAGGAGCCTGGTGGGCTGCCGTCTATGAGGTCGCACAGAGTCAGACACCACTGAAGCGACTTAGCAGCAAGAGCCCCTGGGAGCTGGTCTGAAATGCAGACCCCACCCTCCCACTAGCATCTGCTGAATCAGAATGTGCATTTTAACCTAAATCGCAGATGATTGCACTTTAAAGCTTGAGACCACTGATCTACAGCCCAACTTGCTTTAGATTCATCCCAATACCAGAGTCTCTGGAAGGGCGTGGCCTTAAAGACAATGAGGACAAACAATGTCTTTTCCAGGTGGACATTTGATTTTTCTCCCAGGTGCAAAGTCATTGGGCAAGGCAGGGTCGCTGCCCTCCCAGTTCACTTCCGGGTGCCTCCAGGGCGGGACCGAAGGCAGTCACACCCTTCCCACTCTCAGGTACGGTTCCTTTACTCCACTGCACTGGAAGCCAGGCGGGTGGCTGCACGTGGTCACACGTGGACGCCGCCCGTCCAGCCTCCAGTTCCGAAGGCATAAGACACGGGAAGAGAAGACGGCCAGGCTTTTCGCCCCGGTCCCTGGCACCGCGGACTTGCATCTTAGACCCGAGGCCGTCACCTTTCTCACCAAGGTGGTGAGGTAGATCGTGGTCCAGCCGCACCACCAGCACGCACCACCACAGCGGAAAACAGAGGCAAGGAGAGTCCCAAGCAAAGCACGGTAGCGGCGCCTGCAATCCCAGCGTCTGCTTTTCCAGATTCCTGAGCACAGAACAGGAAGGTAGTGAATTTATGTTCCTTTTTTTTTTAAACACATGCTTTTATTTTTTTTCAACTCGAAGCCACTGTTTTTATTTTTTTAATATAAATTTATTTATTTTAATTGGAGGTTAATTACTTTATAATATTGTATTGGTTTTGCCATACATCAGCATGAATCCGCCACAGGTATACATTCCTTTAAACTACTGAGTTTGAAGTAAACTGTTACAGCAGCAATAGGAAACTACTACAGCTTTCAGTGAAAGCCTCTTAAAGGCTGTACATCCTTCAGTCGACCTCCACTGCTTTCCGAAGAACATCAAGGGCTCTAGTTCGACTAAAAGGCTTTTTGTCATTTGTTTTTAACCTTTAATTAAGGGGCGCATCTATTTTGACTCCCTAATTTCCATCCCGTGTGCCATGCCTACAGAAGTATTGCTGTTTTCCCAAATTGCCAGCTTTTCCACGCCCTTGTTCTGTTGCACATGCTATGTTCCCTGGCAACATGATCCACTTTCACTTGTCCATTCAACTCTTACCTGTCCCTGTGAACTCACTTTTAAGGTCATCTCCTACGCAAAGCCTTGCCCCGGCTGTCCAGTCTAGGTTCCCTCCTTCCTAAGTAGCACTAGCCACATTATGTCTAATTTATATATATCACTTATCTTCCTGTATTATGAGCTACTTGGGGAGATAATGATGTCATATTTGTGTACCTCCAGCATCTGGTGCGCTGCTTGATTCACAGTAGTCCTCAATAAATGTTTTTTTTTTTTTCTTTCTGATTTCTCGATTGATTATTGGCCAACGTCTCAATAGTTTATTTCCATGAGTCAGCTTTCAAATATGATTCTATCGTATACACAACTGCATGATGCCCTAACCTGTTGTTTTTCTTAGCTACCATCCTATTTCTCTTTTTCCTGCCAAATAGGTAGTAAGTGATCTTCAAATGTAGTTTTAATTTTCTTCCTCTCATGACCTCTTAACTCCTTGGCATATTTCTTTTTCAAAGGTCCCTATTGATCTCTTTCTGTCTCTTTTGACCTCTCGGATAACTGACAAATCTCCCCCTCCTTCATTTTCCATGTAGTTACTGATCACTTCCTACTTCTGTGTGTGTGACTTTTTTGCTAGTTCTTTTTCCTACACCTTAATTGTGGGAATTCCTCCAATATTAAATACTTAATCCCCAGTTCTTCTGTCTATGCGTTTAATATCTTGAAGTCCTCATCCACCTTCATGGTTTCTCCGTCAACTACAAAGATGGGTATGTCTGTAGCCAACACCTACTATAGCCTTGTCCATTCAATAGCTACAGTTGAGCCTCTGCCGGTGTCTAAAAGACAATTGATGTTGATTGAGTTTTCATCAGTAACGCTCCCTCCTTATTTGTCTTCCTCTGCAGTGACTTCTCTGTTATGCTCATTTCTCATTTTATAATTTCTGTTTTTATATGCTTATCTGTTTTCAAGTTATTTTTCTTTAGGTTATCTCTTAGATTTGTCCTTTTTGTGATTTTTTTTCCTCTATGACCACCATGCTGATTTAAGCCCTCAATATCTTAAGGGCCACTTTATATTTCACTACTTTAATCAACTGTGCCTCTAATATTTCTTTGCTTTAATCAACCAGACATCCCATACTCTTTTCCCTAATTTACAGTGAATCCTACCACCACTTTTGCATCTAACACTCAACTCATCCAGTACTTTTATGTTATCTTGCCACACAAGAAACTATGGTCAGTCTGTATTGGTTATTATGCCATGCCTGTGTGGTCTTAGGCCCAACTAAACATTCAGACTCACTTTGACTATCAAAGGCTACATTAACACAAGCCTGCTCAAAGGGAGCTGGGCACAGATTGCACAGGGCGGTGGGAGGTCTTCTTCAGAGGTGGTTGTAGCAGTCTAATAGCTCAGGGGCAAGGGAACTGTCTGGTTTAGAAGTGTTGTGCATCACAGGTGCCAATTGCTCTTGCAGTAACCCCACAGTCATAGCTTCCAGGGTCCTTGCAAGGACATGTCAGTTAAAAGAGTGACCATTCAGGGAAATCCAAAGTATGGCATCTGTACCAGTTCTTTAGAGTTTATTTATCTTCTCTCCTGATTCAGGCTCATTTTTACTGTAAGCAGTGTTATGTAGTAATATAGCAAACATTTTACCTTTATTAGGTTTTCAGAGGAATAGTGATGGCATGTTAATTGAGGGTTAGTGTCTTGTGCGGAGAAGGCAATGGCACCCCACTCCAGTACTCTTGCCTGGCAAATCCCATGGACAGAGGAGCCTGGTAGGCTGCCTTCTATGGGGTTGCACAGAGTCAGACACGACTGAAGCGACTTAGCAACNAAGGGACTGTGGCTGCAGTAAAGCACATTAACAGTCCTTTATACCCTCTTTTGAAGAAGGCAATGGCACCCCACTCCAGTACTCTTGCCTGGCAAATCCCATGGACAGAGGAGCCTGGTAGGCTGCCTTCTATGGGGTTGCACAGAGTCAGACACGACTGAAGCGACTTAGCAACAGCAGCAGCAGCAGCCTTGTGCAGAAAAGAAAGGATTTTGTTAACTTTTGTCCAAAGTTACCAATCAAGTTGGAACTCTTTTGACTCATTACTAAGGTCAGGTCATTCATAATCTTACTTGACACCCCCTGCCCCATTTATTCAAACCTCTGTTCTGGTATCCCCCAGCTAGCCTTGTCTAATATAGTTCAGTTCAGTCGCTCATTCTTGTCCGACTCATTGCGACCCCATGAATCGCAGCACGCCAGGCCTCCCTGTCCATCACCAACTCCCAGAGTTCACTCAGACTCACGCCCATNGGATCTCCTTGCAGTCCAAGGGACTCTCAAGAGTCTTCTCCAACACCACAGTTCAAAAGCATCAGTTCTTCGGTGGTCAACTTTCTTCACAGTCCAACTCTCACATCCACTAGCATTACTGTTACTAAATTAAAAAGCTCTCTTCTCCCACTAAAAGTTTAAGAAGATAACTAGAGAAAAATTGAAAGCCAGCATCATCACATGCCTTGCTCTTGTGTTAGGTATTAATTTACTTATCAAAACAGAGATAATAGCCTCTGATAAGTCTTTTATAGGAATTCTTTGTGCTTATATATGGCCAGTTCTTGGCCCAGGTGGGTAGGAAATTTGAAAAAACTGACCACATTCTGAAACCTATAGGCACATGAAGTTTATTAACCATATTTGCAAGATCTCTAGAGGTAACAGTTTCAGTCTAAGCAACATCTTGTCATGAACACAAGGGATAGAGCACTATTTCCAAATTATACTGTGCATATGAATCACCTGGGAGCTTGTTGAAATGCAAATGTTATCCTTCATACATCTGGACTGGGCACTGAGACCTTGAATTTCTAACAAGCTCTCAGATGTTGCTGAAGCTTCTGGTTTGGGGTTCACATGGAGTAGGAAGAAGCTAGCTTCTGGAGAATCTGACTGTCTGACTCTTTTGTCTGATTATCTGATTTGCCTCTGGCCTTCTTGGTGTTTTGTCAAAGATCTTATATGCTAATTGTGGGACTCCTTACCTGCAGCATTTAAATGAGACTGAAGACTCTTACTGGTCTTAAAGTTGTCATTTTCTCCTCTAAGCTATGTGAATGATGGTCTCATTCATTTTTTTTTTCTCTTTGTATATGTAGATCCAGAGTCATGTTCTATCTTATTCTGTGATCATTTTGTGGAATAATATCAGAATTTAGAAGAAAACCTTTTAAATATATAGAAATGCAAGTATGTTTGGAAATATGGTTCACTTAAAGTTGCATAGTTTAATTTAACAATGAAAAAGGAAAGGGTTTGTTTGATCTAAAGTGGCTGCTATTGGGAATATGGGTAGTATTACTAAAAATTACTCTGGAGCAGAAATTTACATTTTCATCGAAATGATATCCACATACATACACACATAGACATACACATTTGTGAAGAAAAAAGAAAGAAAAACATTTTAACCACAAGGTGGCAGTAAGATACATTAAAAAAGAAGGGATTTCAAATGAATAATGATTTTAGACATAACTGAGGAAATGATTGTCAAAATAAATAGCGTTTCTTAGTGCAGTGGTGTTTCCCTTGTGGCTCAGCTTATAAAGAATCTGCTTTCAGTGTGGGAGACCTGGGTTTGATATCTGGGTTGGGAAGATCCCCTGGAGAAAGAAAGGCTACCCACTCCAGTATTCTGGCCTGGAGAATTCCATGGACTGCAAAGAGTCGGACGTGACTCAGCGACTTCCACTTTCAGTGCAGTGGTATGCTGAAATACCTCACAAGTAACTTATTTGTGGCATTCTTGGGTAACCAGACTCTAAATTGTAAGCTGTATAAACTGAATATCTTCTGAAGTCCTTAGTGAACATTTGCAGAATCCATTTTAAATTACAAAACAGTTGCGTTGTACTATTTTTTATTTATTTTTGTTCCACTTAGTTGCAAAAGTTATTTGTAAATATTTCCAAGATATGAACTCTAGAAGTTTTGAGGAGTCATCAACTCCACATGACCTACTTAATTTAAACTACCTTTTTGTATAAAGATTGTTTATAAAAGTTTTGAAAATATTTAACTGTTTCTGTCTTTGCAACACTACATTGAAGAAGTGAAGTGAAATCGCGCAGTCGTGTCCGACTCTTTGCGACCCCATGGACTGCAGCCCACCAGGCTCCTCCGTGCATGGGATTCTCCAGGCAAGAGTACTGGAGTGGGTTGCCATTTCCTTCTCCAGGGGATCTTCCCAACCCAGGGATCGAACCCGGGTCTCTCGCATTGGAAGCAGACACTACATTATTTTAGTCTTAAAATATCCTTCATTTTCTTTAGCCTTTTTAATCTTAGTCATGAAGACACCTGTATTGTCTGCTAAAAATCAAATTGATTGCATTGTGAGTACTGTGTCAACAGTTCATTGGAAAGCTAAGTTTATGTAAATAGTGTTTAAAGAAAGGTGAAGTAAATGTTGCAAAAGTCACAAAGATATCCAGATGAAAGAGACATTCTTTTCCCTTTGGGAAATGATGGAAAAGGTCATGGTGGAGGATGTTGGGAAGGGTTCACTGAAGGACAGAGAGACAGATTGAATTATTCAATACCTGTTTCTGTTCTTTAAATCACTTTTCATGAGGTGATACTCTGCTCTACATATATCCAGAACTTGAAAATACCCTCAGATGCCAGCTGTAAGCCAAAACATTTGGCAGTCAGCTGGTGATGAGGAAAGAAAAAATGTTCTGGCTGGAATAGAGGGTGGAATTTCTTCTATTTCCGGTCATTGGCAGGACTCGTGCATGTCAGTTGTTCTGGGGCTTGAAATCAGCTAGAGTGAAGCTGATGCTAAAAAGCAGAGTGACACCTGGATAGGTATGCCTTGTCTCTTACTCAGGTACATTTTATTCCAGGCAATAGGGACTGTATTTCTCTTTGTTTTAGACTTTGCGGAATGGTTGAGCAGCTAAATATGTTTAAATATGAGTGAGTTTTCCTTAAAACCATTGCCCATAAATGAAGGAGTAGTGTTTTTGGAATTTATGAATACTAAAGACTTCAGGTTTATGAAGTCTGCCATACTAGAGTGCCCTTTCAATTACTCCATTTTGAATAAAAAAGTTGTGTTTTTTGAAAGAGTTCAACAACATCCCTCATTGCTATATTAGAATGCTTATTGTGGTTACCTGACAGAATAGAAAAATAAAGAGAGAAAAAAGTTAGCCTAACATCTAGGGGGTATCATATCATAATCTGAAGTGACGCTGGAAGTTTGTGTTGATGTGAGCTTGAAACCGCTGACAAGTGGGGAGAAGTGCTGAAACCACGGCATGTTATTTTGTAGTGATGGCAGCAGTGAAGGAGGCAATGAAGCTTTCAAAACTGAAGCTGCATTTACGTACAAAACATGAAGTCCTAAGTACAAAACTGAACTTAATATATATATCAGACTTTCAAGTAAAACTATCCTTATCATTTAGTTTCCTGTTACTGCCACATTCAGAAAAAGTGAATCTTTTCTGAAAATTAAAAAGGTCCAGTGACCAAGTTTGTTTTGCCACCCTTAAGTTAGGTTGTAAAATAAATAATACAAATTTTGCTATTTTACTTTGCCAACTTAGCTGCTGAAGTTAAATTATTAATTTAAAAATAAGCTTGATTGAAAATGGAAATTATGATGACCACAGCCCTATATGCCTACAAGGCTCCTATCTTTTAGGACACCAATGTGGAGAAGACCTGCAGTACACAGCTGACAAATGGCTTATATTGGATCCTTCTCTATAAGCCTGGGTAAATAATTTGTCTGGAGCAGAATGGACACCAACTTATGATTTGAAGTGGCAGCAGACACCACTATTATGTCTCTCCTTTAGTGAAAGTCACTCAGTCATGTCTGACTCTTTGCGACCCCATGGACTGTAGCCTGCCATGCTCCTCGGTCCATGGATTCTCCAGGCAAGAATACTGGAGTGGGTTGCCATTCCCTTCTCCAGGAGATCTTCCCAACCCAGGGATCAAACCCAATTCTCCTGCATTGCAAGTGGATTCTTTACTGTCTGAGCCACCAGAGAAGCCCAAAACACACAGTGTGATGCACTTGGCCAGGAAACGAACCCAGGCCTCCGGTGTGGCAGGCGAGAATTTTACTACTGAACCACTGATGCAAGCAATTACATTGTGATTNCCCAATTCTCCTGCATTGCAAGTGGATTCTTTACTGTCTGAGCCACCAGAGAAGCCCAAAACACACAGTGTGATGCACTTGGCCAGGAAACGAACCCAGGCCTCCGGTGTGGCAGGCGAGAATTTTACTACTGAACCACTGATGCAAGCAATTACATTGTGATTGTCTTTAACCAATTACAAACGTGTACTCCATAATCATAACCAGTGACTATGGGGACTCGTTATGGCCAGAGATATCCAGCACTGGGAAAAAAATACATAAAAGTTGTCCGGGTTTCCTATCTACCTTATTACATTCTGAAAATAGGTGACATTTAAATGGTAAATGGAATGATAAAAGATCAACTAGGTATTCGCCTGTCATCCTTAAAAAAGTGGGACTGTATTTCTGGCTGAAGTGATCATAGGAATCAGACTCAGAGGTTGCCTCTAGGAAGAGGGCAGTACATAGAGCAACATGGAACACTCAGAGACCGGCTCCCTAACAGTGACTGACACAGTGGGGCATCAGGCTTAGATGCAGCTGTCGTAGGGGTGGGCCCAGTTCATTCCAATGCTAACGGATTCAGTTTAGTTTCCTTCAAAGTTTAAAATACGTTTTTCTCCAGAATTGCTTAGATAGTTAAGAATAGGCTTGGGATTGCTTAAACAGAGCATAATGACTGGGAGTTATTAACCTTGACTACAGTGAGAAAGATACCTCATAACCAGGGCTGAACACCTTTAGGCTGGAAGCGGATAAGTCTTGTCCAGCCCGTACCGTTCCCCAGCCTGTGGATTATACAAGAGGATGGAAATCCTATACTGTGAGTTAGGAGTGAGGGGGTAGGGATAAGTATTTAGGAATAGAATTCCTATTCATCAGGTGAATATATGTAGCTTTATAAAAATTCTGATCTTCAATGGAACAAAATAGAAAGCCCAGAGATAAATCTACTCACCTGTGGACACCTTATCTTTGACAAAGGAGGTAAGAATATACAATGGAGTAAAGACAACCTCTTTNATATTCGGTTTATTATTTTTATTTATTAAATTAAAAAATAAAATAAAATAAACTCAGTTTAAAAAAAAATTCTGATCTTCAATTTTTTTATAAAGCAAAAACTTTGTAATTTATCTGATTTTTTTCTTGGGCTCCTATTTTCCTAAATAAGTTGCTTGCTTGTGGGAGAATTAAGAACTATCAAATGTGGCTACTGCATTCATTGTCAATCATCCAGGTATAACAATTTAGAAATAACATAGATACGGGAAAAGTTCCCTTTTCCCAAAACTCGGTGACTGAATAATGGGCTATTCCTGGGGCTGCTGAGTGTTAGTAAATGAACCTACACATAAAAAAATGCTTATCACAGTGCCTGGCAAATAGTTCATGTTCAGTGATGTCAGCTGTGATTTTTATCTGAGTTTATTAATAAAGTAGGACAGGAGAGAAGATGCAGCCTAAGTGCTATAGAAGTTAAACTCTTTAGTGTACCTCACAACACCTGTAGTACCTTATTCACCTGCCTTACTGGCTAATGATATGTATTCATCTTCACTAAATACATGAAAGGAAGTTCAGAGGATCAAATCATGAAGAAAGGTAGAGAGGCCAATAATATTGCAAACTACAAAATAAGAAAATTCAATCAAACCAGAATCATGAGGTGGGAAATTATGATAATTTACAGCTGAATAGATACTTTTGTAAAGATTTTCCCATTTTATAAAACAAGATTGTTTCAATAAAAGCTATGACTATGTTTAACTTTGGCAAGGTCAACTTTCGTGCTTAACCCTTTTCTTTCTGATGAGAGAATCATACTGACAGGATACAGCGAGCTTCAATTTTCTGCCTTTATTATTAAGTTTTTAAGACACCTTATTCTATGGGAGGTACCGTTAAACCCAGAGGTGAAGAGAATAAAAAATGTTCAAGTTCATAAAGTAGCTGCTTTCTACAACAAAGGGAAACCCTTCTAGTTAGAAGTACAACCAGCAAGTGTTTTGCTTTTCAGCAAGTGGTCTTTGTGAGAGCTGATTCTGATCTCCAGACTCAAGATAGCCAAGGTGTTGTGGGCAGGCTCTCAGTTCAGTTCAGTTCAGTCACTGAGTCATGTCTGACTCTTTGTGACCTCATGAACTGCAGCTTGCCAGGCCTTCCTGTCTATCACCGCAGCATGCCAGACTTCCCTGTCCATCACCACCCCCTGGAGTCCACCCAAACTCATGTCCACTGAGTCGGTGATGCCATCCAACCATCTCATCCTCTGTCGTCCCCTTCTCCTCCTGCCCTCAATCTTTCCCAGCATCAGAGTCTTTTTAAATGTGTCAGCTCTTCGCATCAGGTGGCCAAAGTATTGGAGTTTCAGCTTCAACATCTGCTCCCAGCCAAAAAGAGTGATTGGATACCTCCGATATTCAGCGTAGAAGAAAACCTTCTGTGTAATGTTTTCATTTCTGATGAGAAATCAAGTTAGAGTTAAACTGACTTNGTGTCAGCTCTTCGCATCAGGTGGCCAAAGTATTGGAGTTTCAGCTTCAACATCTGCTCCCAGCCAAAAAGAGTGATTGGATACCTCCGATATTCAGCGTAGAAGAAAACCTTCTGTGTAATGTTTTCATTTCTGATGAGAAATCAAGTTAGAGTTAAACTGACTTGCTAGAAATAGTTGTAAATGATACCTTCCAAAATGAAGTTGAATTAAGACCAAAGGGATTACAGTGGTTAATTGTCTTATTAACCAAATGCCATTTGAAAAGAATTTTATTTCTGTAGTGAACTTCACTGAAGACTGTCAATTGGAAAAATGCATGCATTCTTTATCAGAATTCTTTCACAATATAATCCGACTAAAATAGGAGATAGAGAACAGAATACCCTCTGCTTCACCCTGTGAGGGAGGAATTTCTATCCTGGGCGGATGACTGAACACCGAACACTGGACAGATGATATTGGCAACTCTTGGAATTAGTGATGTATTGAGGAAGCCTGGACTAGCATACATGAGGATGGAGGAACACAGGGAGGGTGAGGCCCACAGAGAAGCCAGAACCAACTGCCAGCCAGAACCAACTGCCAGAGTGGAAGATATACGTGTATCACAACCTGAAAAGGAAGATATACACGTATTCACAACCTGAAAAGGAAAGGGCCTTGTCACCCAGGGCCTCGTAGGGGTTGTACTCAAGACTGGAGTGAACAAGCAGGGGCTGTGGGAGGCAGGCTGCGTAGTACAAAGAGGATAAGATACCTTATGATTGCAGTGGGATGGTGTCATTGGCTTGTTTGAAGAATTCCACAGACTGGCAGAGAGCTGAAACTTGCTGCTAAGAGATAATCAGGAAACTGTACCTTGTCTATTTGATGATTAACAGTGAACTTCGAGATGTTCAGGCTGGTTTTAGAGAAGGCAGAGGAACCAGAGATCAAATGGCCAACATCCGCTGGATCATGGAAAAAGCAAGAGAGTTCCAGAAAAACATCTATTTCTGCTTTATTGACTATGC
>SJYA01000665.1:274236-314593 GCA_006410615.1 Neotragus moschatus
AAATAGATGGGGAAACAGTGGAAACAGTGTCAGACTTTATTTTTTTGGGCTCCAAAATCACTTCAGATGGTGACTGCAGCCATGAAATTAAAAGACACTTACTCCTTATAAGGAAAGTTATGACCAACCTAGATAGCATATTGAAAAGCAGAGACATTACTTTGCCAACAAAGGTCCATCTAGTCAAGGCTATGATTTTTCTTGTGGTCATGTATGGATGTGAGTGTTGGTCTGTGAAGAAGGCTGAGCGCTGAAGAATTGATGCTCTTTGACTGTGGTGTTGGAGAAGACTCTTGAGAGTCCCTTGGACTGCAAGGAGATCCAACCAGTCCATCCTAAAGGAGATCAGTCGTGGATGTTCTTTGGAAGGACTGATGTTAAAGCTAAAACTCGAATACTTTGGCCACCTCCTGGGAAGAGTTGACTCATTTGAAAAGACCCTGATGCTGGGGTGGGGACGGGGATTGGGGGCAGGAGGAGAAGGGGACGACAGAGGATGAGATGGCTGGATGATGTTACTGACTCGATGGACATGAGTTTGTGTGAACTCCGGGAGTTGGTGATGGACAGGGAGGCCTGGTGTGCTGTGATTCATGGGGTCTCAAAGAGTGGGACATGACTGAGTGACTGAACTGAAGTGAACTGATTTAGCTCCAGGACCTTATGTACAGGAGCAGAGTGGGAAGGGGAACTTGTGGGTAGGCATTTGAGTCCCTCCAGACTTCATCAGATATCAAGACAGGACATAATATTGGATCTTAATTTTCAACCATATACCACACTGTGCAATAAATATTTAATAAGTTCTGTATGTGCCAGAAGCTCATATATGTTGTAGAAGCTGAGTATAATTAAGACAAATAATACATCACTTATGCATTTGAGAGTTTTCAGGCCCTCCAGTTTAATAGAAAGAGTCAAACATGTAAATATGTAAGTGCTAAATGAGCTGTAGTAGACATAAAGAATAGAACCTAAGGACACAGGGGAAAAGTAATCAATCTTATCTAGATAAGTTGGGAATAACTTTCTCAGCAAAATGCTTGTTTTCTATTTTCTATATAAATAAGGAAAGTTATAACAGAAGTTCTCCCAGAAAATATCCCCTTATGCATTTTTTGTCAATGAAAAATTTATATTGTATGCCAATATATAAGTCAGTTCTTTTTTAGGGGAATTAAAAAAATGAATATATTTATTTTAATTGGGGGCTAATTACAATATTGTGGTGGTTTCTGCCATACATTGACATGAATTTGAGAACAGATTTATTTAGGTAAGTCACTATTCAGTCACTGGAGTTGGAGAGGAGACCATGAAGCACATGGCTGCTCAAACAGTCAACAAAATGACTCTAATTTAATTTCTGTTCTACATCCCTTCTCCTCTTTTTCCTTTTTTCTCTCTCTTCTTATCTTTGTCTTCCTCTTCTTTTTCTTCCTTCAGGAGGTGGGGAGATTCATCGCTGAATAGACATTTACAGCTTTTCCATCATCTTCCTATCTGACCTGTCTTTGAGTCCTGCCAAGTCTAAATAATCCAGAAAGTCTCTACAGTCTTTCCGCTTCTCTTGATGTCCACTGTCAGCACCTTAGTTAGGCAAGCGGGGCTCTTTGTCTGCCCTTTGGAGGGCTCTGCATATCACATCAGTTGATTAATGTACATAATTTATTAATTGGCTCTGGTGCTTAACACCGGCACAGCTTAATCCTTAGTGCTAAATGTCTAATCATAAGGTTAGCACTGTTCTTTTTCCAGGGAAATACTTTTCCACAAATCTTATCCGATATTCGTTAAGCCTGTGATGGTCATATAAAATGGTGTATGAGGGCTGGCTGGGGTATGTGTCCAGTCATGTCACAGATTTAGTATATTCAAAGAGTTGTGCAGCCATCACCTCAGTTTAAGATTAGAACACTTTTATCATCACAGAGCATTCTTGCACCCATGAGCAGTCATTCCCTGGTCTCTTTCCCCAGCCCCACCCTTTTCCTAGTATACTAGGCAACCGTTAGTGAACTTTGTTTCTGTATAGATTTACTTATCATGGGCCCTTCATATAAATGGATCATATAGTATGTGGTGTTTTGTTACTGGCTTTTTTCATTTAATTGATTCTTGCACAATGGTATTGTTCTTCAGCAGTACTGAGTGTTCATCTTTTTACTCATGAAACAGGAAATTCCTCAAACATAGGAAGATGATTCAGAAGGTACTAAGTAGCCCTAGATATGGCAAATTTCCATTAAAAGTAGCTAGCAACTTCTTTTTCTTTGGTCTCAGTTTACATGTCACTAATGAGAGATCTCTTTCCACATCCTAGTTAAAGATAGATCATCCTTGTTATTCTCTCTCTCAGATCTTTTTTAAAAAGTACTTATGATAACTTGAAATAATTTTAATTGTCAGTCAATGTGTGTGTGTATATGTGTGTTTCTGTCTCCCTCCATGTCAACTTGCCATCATTGTACTTCCAGCATTTAGCACAATGCTTCAAAGTAGGCACTCAATTTTTGAATGAATGAATAAATTAACGAGTTAATGAATGATAAAAAGAAATAGGCAGAAGCACATGCTTGATGGAAATGATGATGATGAGTTCAACATGGAGATTTTAAGTGTGAGCAAAGCTATGGGACATTCACATGACCATATCTTCCGGGTAGCTGATAAGTATAATTTATACACACAATTTTAAAGCTAAATAGTGTAGAAGGGCCTATAGGAAAAGGCGATAGTTCTTGAGCTATTCTACTCTCAGTCCATCTCCCTAGAGATGAACATTTTAAATTATGTATAACGTCTTTAGTGGTAACTCCCATTGTCTGTATCTTTAAATACGATGCTATATTGCGTGTGTATGTGCTCGGTTGTGTCCAACTCTTTGTGATCCTCTGCACTGTAGCCCATTAGGCTCCTCTGTCCGTGGGATTTTCCAGGCGAGAATACTGGGGCGGGTTGCCATTTCCTTCTCCAGGGGATCTTTCTGACCTAGGGATTGAACCCAAGTCTCTTACGTCTCCTGCATTGGCAGGTGGATTCTTTACCAGCTGAGCCACTGGTGCTATATTGCTCTTTCTTAATTTATCAACTTCTAATTATCTGTTGCTATCCTCCATGACCCTTTAGTCCATTTAGTCCACTAGGTGGAGAGATTTCCACCTTTCTTTTCACCTCCTCCCAATAGTTATATCTTAAAAATTTTTTTTTAATACACTTATAAATATAAATAAGTTCCTTAAGTTTTCTGCTTTCATGCAGTATAAACAGTTCATCTTGCCTCCCAAGTTATAAGTTGTCTGAGTCTAGCCTTCCTTCTGCCTCCATTACCTAGTTTCTGGAAATTGTACTTTTAGTTTTTCATAGTCAAGATGGATAACATTTACATTCTCCTGTCATATGTTCTACTGGTTGCTCAAAATCATGTCAAATTTGAATTTGTTTCATATAAACTATGTTGCTTGTCTCATTTTTGCATTATTCTGGAGAAACTGATTCTGTCTTTTTCCCCTGATGGATGAAAAAGCATGTGTCTTTACCATTTTGCAAATATCTTTTAGCTTCTTTCTTATTCTCTATACTTTTTAGAATCAATAATTTTCTTTATCTTGAAGCCACTGATATCCTGTTTTAAAACGGAATGATTGCATAAACTATGGCTTTACTGTACAATGTTCAGCTTTTCTGGAGCTTGACCCTCTCTCTCTCTCTCTTCCTTCCTTCCTTTTCTTCTTTCTTTCTGATTGTAAAGGCAAAAACGTATATTGATTCAAAATTCCCTCAAGTAAATACAATTTCAGTTAGAAATTGACTAAATTCTACAGGTGTGTAAATTACCTTGTATAAATTAATTTATATTCTAGAATTTGACTATGGCTTATAATTAACATTTAATTATATAAGAAGTTCCATAAATATGGATGTCTTTACAGCTTAAACAGTTCCAGACTAATCAAGCATTTTGTCTACAATCCTAATTCCAATTGTATTGTAATCAAAAGAAAAAGACAAGCAGAGAATCTTCCTGACAAAATTCCTGCTAGTCAAAACCATAGCTATTAGAGAGGAGATGCAAAACTTAATTCAAGTGCTGTTTTCTGCTGAGAAAGGAATAGACAGTATAGGTGATGACTTGATCTTTGTCATTTATCAAATATATGAAAATATTTAGAGATTGAAAAATAGGTAGTTTACCGGCAAAATATGAATAATTAGATATCCCATAGATAAATAAATTTATCATAGAGTCTGTTTCATTTTGGCAAATAGTATTTAATGGTATAAAATAGAAATTATGAAACACACACACAAAGGCATGTATATGAAAGGCCTGATTGGCACCGGGACCAAACTGACATAAGGTACAGTAATTGTGCCAGTGTAACCATCCTTATCACATTAATGTGCCCCATTATGTAATGATTAAACCTTTCCATTTATCTAGCTTGCCATGTTTGCCTTCTAGGCAGAAATGAGGGATAAAAATTATGCTTAGGCAAGGGGAAAAGCTTACATTGAAATAATTATGACAACTTACAGTATACAATGTGTAGAAACTTTGCAGTGTGCTTTTCACATAGATTTGTTCATCTGCTTTCTATAGCAACCCTGAGAAATGCGTGTTGCTATATTAACTCCATTTTATCATGGACAAAACCGAGAATCAGAAGAAGTTAGGTTTTTCAAGGGAAATGCTGATAAGCAGTAGAGGAGGAGGATTCAAACCCAGGAAATATGGCTGTCAGTCTCCTGACTACACCACAAAATTATCTGTTTATCACCTATTAATATTTATCATACAGACTGTATCTGCATAATAAAGGACAGACACTGGAAACTTGCCACATCCAAGTTACCCATACAAGGTGTGATTTATACCCCACCATCCTTTCTAAAGGTCAGAGTGTAGTAAGGACAGAAGACCTGACCTTCAATCCTGGCTATTCCCAGGAATGTCTGTGATTAAGAATAATACCCTGTGAGTCTAGCATTTATGACCACAGCCCCCAGATAAATTCTGGGGAAAAATTAATACCCAGAAAAGCATTGAGACATGAGAGAAGTCATCAGATTATTAAAGCCCATGCCCACTGCTCTGCCTCAGTGGTGTTTATGTGTTGATTGGTTGCATTCTTTTATTCACAGTACATTTTTTGAGCAACTACTGTAGGTCAGAATGTAAATAAAACTACAGTACAACAAAATGGATACAGATTGTGATCGGTCATATGAAGTAAATAAGCAGAGAACGGCAGAGTGTTTTCAAGTGAAGGGGTCAGGAAGGCATCTCTGGGAAAGTTATATTTCAGAAGGTGGACTGGAGTTTGAGAAATAATGTTCTATAGGTGACACAGAAAGAGAAAAGGCCCCGAGGGAGAAAGAACACTCAGAGTGTCCTGGGTACTGACCAGACTCAGTAGGCAGTGAGAGAGTGAGCAGGATGTGAGTGGAGAGGTTGGCAGGGCCTTGTAGACAATGTAAGATTAGATTTTACTTTGAATGCTACTGGAAAGCCATTGATGTGGCTTAAGCAGAGGTGACATGATCTAATTTACATATAAAAAAGGTTGCTGTGGAGGATCTGCTAAGAATGAGTGGAGAGGCTTGAGCTGAAGTGGGGTGGGTGGTGATGGAGGTGGCTTCTCTCTCCAGTGACTCCTCTCCTGACCTCCCCAATTAACCACTGTTCATCATAGACTAGCTTTGTCTGATTTTATACTTGAATAAAATCGTACGGTATATACTTTGTACTTTGTATGCCCTCAGTATATGCCGTTCATCCAACTTGTTGGAAGTAGTATGTTCTCACTGATGTATTGTATTCCATTTCCCAACTGTACCAAGGGAGTAGTTTCATAATTTTTTCATTCCACTCTAATGGACATGTGTTCTTCTCTTCCCATGAGAATAGAATTGAATCACACTCTATTGGATGGCGGTCTTTATGATAATATTTAGTCTTGTTAATATTTAAGGGAGTTGACTCAGTTCAAATGAAAATTGAAGCTTACTATTTGATATGGACCCTATTTACAAATATTAGTACAAATTTGTAAATATTGGTACACATTTGATGGCAACATTCATGAAAAATTAATTTATCACATGACAAGAACTGTGCTAAGTGTTTAAGCACAGTATTTCATTCAGTTCTTATAGGCACTATATGAGCCGTGTACTAATCCTGTCCCCATTTCCCTCATGAGGAAATTGAAACCTAGAGACATAATTTAATCCCTATTTCTGTTGATGAAATATCAATAGCCTCTTGAAGTATTGAAATATCAGTGGCAGAAAGTGAAGAACTAAAGAGCCTCTTGGTGAAAGAAGAGAGTGAAAAAGCTGGTTTAAAACTCAACATTCAAAAAACGAAGATCATGGTATCGGGTCTCATCACTTCATGGCAAATAGATGGGGAAACAATGGAAACAGTGACAAACTTTATTTTCTTGGGCTCCAAAATCATTGCAGATGGTGACTGCTGCCATGAAATTAAAAGACGTTTGCTCCTTGGAAGAAAAGTAATGACCAACCTAGAGAGCATATTAAAAAGCAGAGACATTCTTTTGCCAACAAAAGTCTGTCTAGTCAAGGCTATGGTTTTTCCAGTAGTCATGTATGGATGTGAGAGTTGGACTATAAAGAAAGCTGAGCACCGAAGAATTGATGTTTTTGAACTGTGATGCTGGAGAAGACTCTTGAGAGTCCCTTGGACTGCAAGGAGATCCAACCAGTCTGTTGTAAAGGAAATCAGTCCTGAATATTCATTGGAAGGACTGATGTTGAAGCTGAAGCTCCAATACTTTGACCACCTGATGTGAAGAAGTGACTCATTTGAAAAGACCCTGATGCTGGGAAGGATTGTAAGGCAGGAGGAGATGGGGACGACAGAGGATGAGATGGTTGGATGGCATCACCGACTCAATGGACATGAATTTGAGTAGGCTCCAGGAGTTGGTGATGGACAGGGAAGCCTGGTGTCAATGGGGTCACAAAGAGTCAGACACGACTGAGTGACTGAACTGAACTGAACTGAGACAATTTGTTTCAGAGCAGAGCTGCACCAGAGAAACAGATCCAATAGGCTTTACTTGTGTATATATATGTATATTTACGTATAGATTAGATTGACAGATTTACGTTAAGAATTTGATTTACATGATTGTGGGAATTGGCAAGGCAAGCCCTAAATCTCTGTAGTGAGACCTTCAGGAAGGGCAGGACAGAACTTTTGGGTATGGGCTGAACCTGCAGTCAACAAGAAGAATTTCTTGTTCCTTAGGGAAACCTCAGTTCTAATCTTAAGGTTTTTTAATTAATTAAAGCTAGCTCACTGAGATTATCTAGGATAATCTTCTTTATTAAAGTAAGCTGATTATAGACTTTAATCACATCAAAATATACTTTCATAGCAACCCCTCATTTCAGTTCAGTTTAGTTGCTCAGTCGTGTCTGACTCTTTGCGACCCCATGAATCACAGCACGTCAGGCCTCCCTGTTCATCACTAATTCCCGGAGTTCACTCAGACTCAAGTCCATCGAGTCAGTGATGCCATCCAGCCATCTCGTCCTCTGTCGTCCCCTTTTCCTCCTGCCTCCAATCCCTCCTAGCATCAGAGTTTTTTCCAATGAGTCAACTCTTCGCATGAGGTGGCCAAAGTACTGGAGTTTCAGCTTTAGCATCATTCCTTCCAAAGAAATCCCAGGGCCGATTCAGAATTGACTGGTTGGATCTCCTTGCAGTCCAAGGGACTCTCAAGAGTCTTCTCCAACACCACAGTTCAAAAGCATCAGTTCTTCGGTGCTCAGCCTTCTTCACAGTCCAACTCTCACATCCATACATGACCACAGGAAAAACCATAGCCTTGACTAGACGGACCTGAGTCGGCAAAGTAATATCTCTGCATTTGAATATTCTATCTAGGTTGGTCATAACTTTCCTTCCAAGGAGTAAGCGTCTTCTACTTTCATGGCTGCAGTCACCATCTGCAGTGATTTTGGAGCCCAAAAACATTAAGTCTGACACTGTTTCCACTGTTTGCCCATCTATTTCCCGTGAAATGATGGGACCTGATGCCATGATCTTTGTTTTCTGAATGTTGAGCTTTAAGCCAACTTTTTTACTCTCCTCTTTCACTTTCATCAAGAGGCTTTTTAGCAACCCCTAGTGTGATTGAATAATCTCGCTCAGTTGACACATAACACTCATCATCACCATCATATAGGTAGTAGGTACCAGAATGAGATATAAATCTAGGTCTTTATGATATTAAAACTCAGGATCTCAATTTCTATGATCTATTTAAAAAAATGTTCTGGACTGAGCACACAGCATATTCTTCNAACCCCTAGTGTGATTGAATAATCTCGCTCAGTTGACACATAACACTCATCATCACCATCATATAGGTAGTAGGTACCAGAATGAGATATAAATCTAGGTCTTTATGATATTAAAACTCAGGATCTCAATTTCTATGATCTATTTAAAAAAATGTTCTGGACTGAGCACACAGCATATTCTTCAATTCTGGAGTGGTAATATACTGGGGATAATTCAGAAATAAAAAGAAGCAAGTGTGGTTGAATCACATAGATCTGGAAAAAGCAAGAGATAAAAGAAGCCTTCTAAATTTGGGAGGATTTCAACAGGATCTCTGCCAAATACTAGCTGTGTGATCTTGAGAAAGTTACCTAAATTCACTGTTATTCTCCCCTTTATGGGGCTTCCATAGTGGCTCAAATGGTAAAGAATCTGCCTGCATTGTTGGAGACCTGGGTTCAATCACTGGGTTGGGAAGATCCCCTGGAGGAGGGCGTGGCAGCCCACTCCAGTCTATTGCCTGGAGAATCCCTATGGACAAAGGAATCTGGCAGGCTGCAATCTATAGGATTGCAGAGTTGGACAAGACTGAGCAACTAAGCACATTCTTCTTTATAAAATGAATAATGAAACCTCTTTCTTAAGGTTGACTGAATAAATACATGTAAAGAGCTTGGAATAGTGCCTGGCACAGGTAAGAACAACATAAATGTTAGCCATTAACTTTAGTGGACTTTGGGAGGGGTAAGAGCGGTGTTATAAACTCACTCTTAAGCAGTCATCTTTGCTTGAGTCCTTTATGGAATTTAATATATAAGAAAGGAAGAATCACAGTTTTAGAAAAGACAGAGGAACCGGAGATCAAATTGCCAATATCCGTTGGATCATCGAAAAAGCAAGAGAGTTCCAGAAAAACATCTACTTACGTTTTATTGACTATGTCAAAGCTTTTGACTGTGTGGACCACAACAAACTCTGGAAAATTCTGAAAGAGATGGGAATACCAGACCACCTGACCTGCCTCTTGAGAAACCTGTATGCAGGTCAGGAAGCAACAGTTAGAACTGGATATGGAACAATAGACAGGTTCCAAATAGGAAAAGGAGTACATCAAGGCTNTTAATCTTTAAGAAATAGTGATATGTGATATTGATATGAGTTTCCTTGGTAGCCTCATACAGCAATGAATCCACCTGCAATGCAAGAGACTTCACTTTGATCCCTGGATTGGGAAGATCCTTGGAGAAGGGAATGGCCACCCTCTCCAGTATTGTTACCTGGAGAATCCTATGGACAGAGAAGCCTGGCAGGCTATAGTCCATGGGATTCCAGAGTAAGATGTGATTGAACGACTAACACTATTAACTAATATTAATATATTTAAAGATGCATTCTTTATGGACCTCAATTTCTGTCCTATAATGGAGAAATCTCAAACATATGGTACAGTGATGAAAAAAAACAATAATTTCGAGTGTGATACTTTTTTAAGGGAATAGAAGAAAATCATTTAAAAAAAGACAGTGTTGTTGTAGTTCAATCACTCAGTCATGTCCGACTCTTTGTGCCCCATGGATGCAGCATGGTGGTCTTCTCTGTCCTTTACCATCTCCAAAGCTTCGTCAAACTCATATCCATTGAGTTGGTGATGGCATCCTTCCATCATGTCTTCTGTTGTCCCCTTCTCTTCCTGCCTTCAATCTTTCCCAATCATCAGGGTCTTTTCCAATAAATCGGCTCTTCACTGTATGTGGCCAAAATATTGGAGCTTCACCTTCAGCATCAGTTTTTCCAAAGAATACTCAGGATTGATTTTGTTTATGATTGACTGGTTTGATCTCCTTGCTTTCCAAAGGACTCTCAGGAGTCTTCTCTAATACCAGATTTCAAAAGCATCAGTTCTTCAGTGCTCAGCCTTCATTACAGTCCAACTCTCACATCTATAAATGACTCCTGGAAAAACCATGGCTTTGACTATATGGATCTTTGTTGGAAAAGTAATGTCTCTGCTTTTTAATATGCTCTGTGGGTTTGTCATGCCTTTTCTTCCAAGGAGCAAGCATCTTTTAATTTCATGGCTTCAGTCACTGTCTGCAGTGATTTTGGAACCCCCCCAACTAAAGCCTATCACAGTTTCCATTGTTTCCCCATCTATTTGCCATGATGTGATGGGACTGGATGCCATGATCTTAGTTTTCTGAATGTTGAATTTTAAGCCAGTTTTTTTTTAATCTCCTCTTTCACCTTCATCCAGAAGCTCTTTAGTTCCTCTTTGCTTTCTACCATAATAAGGGTGGTATCATATGCATATCTGAGGTTATTGATATTTCTCCAAGCAATCTTGATTCCAGCTTGTGCTTCATACAGTCTGGTGTTTCACACTATGTACTCTGCGTATAAGTTAAATAAGCAGGTGACAATATACAATCTTGATGCATTCCTTTCCCAATTTGAAATCACTCTGTTGTTCCAGGTACAATTCTGTTTCTCTTGACCTGCATACAGGTTTTGCAGGAGGTAGGTAAGGTGGTCCGGTATTCTCATCACTTTAAAAATTTTCCACTGTTTGTTGTGATCCACACAGTCAAAGGCTTTAGAATAGTCAATAAAGCAGAATTAGATGTTCTTCTGGAATCCTCTTGATTTTTCTATGATCCAGTGAATACTGGCAATTTGATCTATGGTTCCTCTGCCTTTTCTAAATCCAGCTTGTCCATCTGAAAGCTCTCAGTTCACATACTGCTGAAGCCTGGTTTGGAGAATTCCAAGCATTACTTTGCTAGCATTTGAAATGAGTGAGTTATATGATAGTTTGAACAATTTTTGCCATTGCACTTCTTTGGGATTGAAATGAAAACTGACCTTTTCAGTCCTGTGGCCACTGCTGAGTTTTTCAAATTTTCTGGCATATTTGATGCAGCACTTTCACAGCATCTTCTTTTAGCATTTGAAATAGTTCAGCTGGAATTCCGTCATCTCCACTAGCTTTGTTCATAGTGATACTTTCTAAGGCCTATTGACTTCACATTCTAAGATGTCTGGCTCTGGATTAGTGATCACCCCATCGCAGTTATCTGGTCTGTTCTTCTGTGTATTCTGTATATTGTGTATATACTTCTGTATACACAGTATAGTTCTTCTGTGTATTCTTGCCACCTCTTAATCTCTTCTGCTTCTGTTAAGTCCATGCCATTTCTGTCCTTTATTGTGCCAATCACTGAATGAAGTTTTCCTTTGGTATCTGTAATTTTCTTGAAGAGATCTCTAATCTTTCCCATTCTATTGTTTTCCTCTATTTCTTTGCATTGTTCACTTAAGAAGGCTTTTTTTAAAAAATCTCTCTTCACTAGTCTTTGGAATTCTGCATTCAGATAGGTATATCTTTTCTTTTCTCCTTTGCCTTTCACTTCTGTCTCTCTCTCTCTTTCTCTCTCTTTTTTTTTTTTTTTTCCTTAATTATTTGTAAGGCCTCCTCAGAGAATCATATTACCCTTTTGGTTTCTTCTTGGGGGGATTGTTTTGATCATGGGCTCCTATACAATGTTTGAACCTCCATTCATATCTTTTTTCACTTCACAAAGTTAAGACAGTAGATTTCACAGATGATTGAGTTTCAGAGTGTCTTCTTGACACTAACATATTGTGTTCATTGACAGCATATTATGATATAATGTATTCATTTGCTGGAGAAAATTTTGTNCTCCTATACAATGTTTGAACCTCCATTCATATCTTTTTTCACTTCACAAAGTTAAGACAGTAGATTTCACAGATGATTGAGTTTCAGAGTGTCTTCTTGACACTAACATATTGTGTTCATTGACAGCATATTATGATATAATGTATTCATTTGCTGGAGAAAATTTTGTGGTAAGATTTTATCTTGCATAAGTTAAAAAGCGGTACCTACTAAGGAAGTGAAAGCCTCATTTTTAGTGCAGCTTGCTTCATATGGATGATTTATTTTTACCCCTAGTATCAGCATTTCCCAGACCGTGCTTAATCCTCATTTCACTTAATTCTACCCACCAGAAACTCAGAGCCAAAGGTGAGACCTGGTTGAAGCAAGACCCCAAAATCCTGTGGTGCAAATATGTTATGCTTTGTTCTTAACTTTACTTCTTTTGCCTACCGCATTGTTAAATGTTTTCTAACTTATTATTTCATATATTTTATATAAAGTCCCTGATATCACTTTATGTATAGTAAGATATTCAGAAGAGGTACAAGTTGAAAACCTCCCACATAGACTCATGCATCATTATTTGAGGGTTTCATGGTTGCAAATTCACGACTTGCTTAAAGCTATCTGTGACCCCCAAATCTATGCTTGCCTCCACTGTCATGCATACCCCCTCAGAGTGTGGACACGTATGTTCCCAAAGGAGTAGAAAAAAGTGGTATTCTGCCTTCTTGTTTCACTTCTCATACTGTAAACAACTGGCTATTTAGTGATCCGTTTAGTGCTGCATTTTTTCTTCCACACTTGTGGATTTTTCATTGGTTATTTTGCTGTTTAAAACAGCCAGTAGTGATCTAGTGCTGTCTTGTATTTCTAAGCTTAAAAAGCCTGTGATGTAACTTACAGAGAAAATATGAGTGTTTAGACAAGCTTTGCTCAGGTGTGAGTTATGGTGCTGTTGGCTGTGAGTTCAGTGTTCATGAATCAATAATACAGCATATCCAGACCAAGTAAGAGATAAATGGCAAATCTATATTCAAGGCAACTTTGAAAAGCACTAAGATAACACCTGTTATGTGTGAGGAAGCCATAGAAATGGTAGAAAAGCAGCTACCTCTGTGAATCCGTGAGGTGAGAATGGTCCTAGTCATGGTGTTACTCAGAGAAACAGAATCCATAGGATGTCTATATGTACAGACAGAAAGATTAGTTTTAAGAAATTGGCTCATATGATTGTGGAGGGTTGTTAAGCCCAAAATCTGATGGAGTGGGAGGCATTTTGGAGACAGCAGTTGTAGTCTAATAGCATTCTGCTGGCAGAATACCCTCTTTGGGGAGGAAGTGACATTGTTGTATTAATAAGGTCTTCAATTGACTGAATGAGGCCCTTCCATATCATGGTGGATCATTTCGTTTTACTCAAAATTCAATTTGTGTTAATCTCATCTGAAAAACCACATTCACAGAAACGTCTAGAATAACATTTGACCAACTATCTGGGGACCAGGCACTATGGCCCATCCAAGTTGACACACAAAACTGACCATCACAAAGCCAAAAAATAAATAAATAAGCACAGTGTCACTGTAAGACTGAAAGCCAAAAACACTTATGGTAACATTACCCTGGGTCAGGAAAATACTAGACCTTTCTTGGTTAATATTTTTGGGTAGTTAATTGTTCATAAGAAATATATATTGAAAGAGGTGTCTTTAAAGAAAATACATATGAAACAAATTTATGTATTGTGGAATTACAAAACATACTGTGACAAGACAACTCGGGAACCTGATCCTTTATTTCCTAGGAGCAATGGCTCAGTGTTTGCTAATTCAATGTTTGTGGCAATACTCTAGAACATAACTACTTCTGAATGACTAGAATCAACTATACATACAGGTGGTACATAAATCTACCTCCCTTATCTTACTCTTATGGTGATCCCCAGATCCCACATCCTAGGGCGAATGGTTTCTTTCCCTGGATGTCTAAAAGGAAAATTAACCCCCAAATGGCAAAAATTAAATTATCTTTTCCACCACTAATATTGTTTCTTTTCCCCCTGAAATCCTATGCTTCCTCTACATTCTTTAACTCAGTGAAAAGACTCATCATCCTGTCAGCCAACCAAACCAAAAATTGGAACTCCTCCCTTCACTTTTTCTTTTCCTGTAACACCTCTCCCACGACTACTTGATCAACACATTCTAGTTCTGTTTATCTGCTTATATTTTTACCTTTTTCTATTTTTCAATTCAACTGTGTCTCATCATCTTTGTAGTATAGATGGGTAACTAAGAACACTTGTGTTATGGTCAGATGGAACTGATTTTGATGTTCAGAAAAGGAAATAAGAGTTGACTCCACAACTGAGTAGATAGAAAGTATTGAGTAAATTAACTTGTATAAACCTCAGTTTCCTCATTTGCACCAAGTAGATGATGAAACTACCCATATCATCATATAACGCTGAGCATTACCTCTCAACAGAGACACATAAACATAGTACAACTGTGGCCGACACTTACTCAAGAAAGGAGTTCTTCTTGTTAGTCTATAAATCAGTCACTGTGCTAAGTGCTAGAAACATAACAGTGAGTAACACAGTCCTTGGCTCCATACTCTTGTTGTTGTTTAGTGGCTCAGTTGTGCCTGATTCTTTGTCACCTGCTGGACTGCAGCACGCCAGGCTTCTCTGTCCTTCACCACCTCCCAGAGTTTGCTCAAACTCATGTCCATTGAGTCAGTAATGCCATCCAACCATCTTGTCCTCCGTTGTCCCCTTCTCCTCCTGCCTTCAATCTTTCCCAGAATCAGGGTCTTTTCCAATGAATCAGCTCTTCGTAGTAGGTGACCAAAGTATTGGAGCTTCAGCTTCAGCATCAGTCCTTCCAATGAATATTCAGGGTTGATTTCCTTTAGGATTGACTGGTTTGATCTCCTTGCAGTCCAAGGGATTCTCAAGAGTCTTCTCCAGCACCACAGTTCAAACATATCAATTCTTTGGTGTTCAACCTTCTTCATGGTCCAACTCTCATATCCATACATGACTGCTAAAAAATCCACATGGTATGGCTATCCATACCATAGCCCATACTCAAAAGGTTCATAATCTATTTGTTGAAATTCTATTTAAATATTGTACTTAGGGTCATCTTCAGTTATGCTCTCTTTTTTGCTTAATTTCCTCTATTTTCTTTTTTCACATTTGGAAACAATGAAAAAATTAGAGCAAGAGTTGATATGAAAAGATAGAAAATGTCTTTATTTCTTCATTTCCAGCAAAGGCAGTTATCAAAGGGTTAGATTTCTTCCTCCACTGAAGTCTGTTTTCTCCACAAGATTGAAATTATTCCATTTGTTTCTTATTTTCATCAACACACTGTAACTATCATGAAGGATTGTGTCTTTAATTACTGTGCTTTGTACCCAAGACAGACTGCAAGGACCAGGACAAAGCAAAGCAAGGAAGAATGTCTTTGAATTCATATTTCAATCACATTGTTGTTTTAATCATAGATTAAAGATGTGGACAAATAAGCGCTAACATGGGGCCTGGAGACAATGACAATGGGGGTGTTTTGCAGATGTTTACATGTTATTGGGAACTCCTGGGATATACCAAAAAAATTATGCCTATTATCTCTGTGTGAATGCCTCTAAAGCAGCACTGCCCAGACATATGGAACAGGTTTTTCTCTACCCAGAAAGAAATGTAAATTTACAGAAAGGAAGTAGAATGAGTAGACAGAGAATTCATTTATTATGTGGCTCCTGTGGACCATATTATCCAGGGAACAACACTGAGTAGGCCCCACACAGAAGTGGGTTTTATAACTGATTCTACCATATGTGTAGAGCATTTGAAATTTCTCCAAAGTTGAAATCTCTGAAATGCAGCTGAGATCTCTTCAGTTAGTTCAAAGAAGTATACCAACACTTTGAACAAAATTTTTACAGTATGTCATTTTTAAAGGACCCATCTATCCACTAAAGAGAATAGGTTGCACTGTAAATCCCAAATCAGCATAGATTATTATTATGCTTTAACTTTTCATACCACCTAGCACTCTAGATGGCATCCCACTCCAGTACTCTTGCCTGGCAAATCCCATGGATGGAGGAGCCTGGTGGGCTGCAGTCCATGGGGTCGCAAAGAGTTGGACACGACTGTGCGACTTCCCTTTCACTTTTCACTTTCACACATTGGAGAAGGAAATGGCAACCCACTCCAGTGTTCTTGCCGGGAGAATCCTAGGGACGGGGGAGCCTGGTGGGCTGCCGTCTATGGGGTCGCACACAGTTGGACACGACTGGAGTGACTTAGCAGCAGCAGCAGCACTCTAGAAGATAATTCTGATATTATTTGTTAGGTTAACAGGTGAGGATCAGAAAGCCTTTTTCATGGAGCATCTTTTGTTTCCAAGAAGAAAACACACACTTGTAAATTCTTTTTCATGTGAGACTCAATAGAAAAACATTATCTCTAGCAAACATCAATTTATTGGTGGGGGCGGGGAGATGAGTGCCATACAAAGACCAAAAGTATTAAATATTGCTTCACAAAACTGAATAAATAAATAAAAGATATTTAGTCCTCAATTTTGCTCTCTAAAAGACTTAATTTTGGTTGTTGTGTCTTCTCTATATATTCACTCTTGATGTTCCCTTTAAAATATTCCTTCTTGGCAAACTTCTTTTTCAGCAGCGGGAGACAAATTAGACATTAAAGAGAGTCTCAAAGCAAAGCAGGAGAGAATGTCTTTGAATGCAAATTTCACATCATTGTTTTCATCATGAGATTAAAGATGTATACAAATAAGAGCTGGTGTGGGGCCTGGAGACAGGGAGTGGGGTGTTTTACAGATGTTCAGGAATTACTAAGAATTACAAGTGGGTATGTCAAGAGACTGTGGCAATTATCTCTAGTAGAATAGGAACAGAATAGAAAACTAACCATATTTGTGACCATATTGTTGTATAGCAATTGGACATGTAGTATATATTTTTAATTTTTTTAAAGTCTTTACTGAATTTGCTATAATATTGCTTCTGTTGTTGTGTTCTGGTTTTTTGGTCATGAGGCACATGGAATCTTAGCTCCCTGACCAGGGATTCAATGCACACCCCCTGCTTTGGAAGGGGAAGTCTTACTCATTGGACCACCAGGGAAAATCTCATATTTTTGCAAATATGAAATAAAGGCAGTTTTTACACCAACTATGGTCCTGATTTTCATTTTCTCAAAAAGAAAGATAATCCCCTTGGACAGAATGAGAGAGGTAAAAATATTATTTGAGATATACTACATCTTGTTATTTTTGCCTTCAAAGTGGGGAATACAGTTTATACAGGCTTTCCAGATGACGCCAATGGTAAAGAACTCACCTGCCAATACAGGAGACATAAGAAATGTGGATTCAGTCCCTGGGTGGGGAAGATTCCATGGAGGAGAGGATGGCAACCCACTCCAATCCAGTGTTCTTGCCTGGAAAATCCCACGGACAGAAAAGCCTGGTGGGCTACAATCCACAGAATCACAAAGAATCAGACATGACTGAAGTGACTTAGCATACATGCATGGTTTTTGCTCATGAGAAATAATATGTATACACTTTCTTCATACCTACAAAAACTGATAGGGAAAGAGAAAAAAAAAAACTAAAATTTTGAAGCCTTTATTTTTCTTAAGCTGCAGAAACAAGGACATTTAATATAGTGAGCTATCTCTTTGGGAATTTTCCTCATGACTAATGAAGCTGATTATCTTTTTATGTAATTATGTATCTTCTTCTGTGAAATGTCTAATATTTTGCCCATTTTTACTGAATTGTCTTATTATTTAGTTGGAAATATTCTTTATATATTTTGAAATAAATGCTTTGTTTAATATATGCATTTCAAATACTTTATCTCAGTCTGTATTAGCTTTTTCATTTCCTTAAGAGTGTCTTTTGAAGAGCAAATGTACTTAATTTTGATGAAATCTAATTTATTATTTTTTTCTTCTATGTATTGACTTTTTGTATACTATCTAATAAAATCCTCCCTTTACCCTCAACAACAACAACAACAACAAAAACTAAACAGGTCATCAAGGCTCTAACTTTAGAAGGAAAGAAAATCTGGAGTAGAAAGTCTTAGGTTAGTAAGACTATTTATAAATCTTTAAATATACAGAGGCTGAAGTGAGGAGTGGAAAGTATAGATAACCGTATGTGAAACTGTGATGGCAATGTGTTTTCAATGGCATCTGAGAATAAAGATGCTTTTAAAACAGAAAATCAGAGAGATTAGAGGAGGATCATTTTACAGTGTAGCTGAAACAGAGAGGCTAGACTCAGCAAATGAAGGTGAGAGGTTCCAAGTGACACATTGGTCAAACAATTTGTGAGAACACCCAAAACCTTAAGAAAATGATACATGCAAAAATGTTTTAATGGTTTCTTGAGGAATTAAGGAAAAAGAGTTACATTTTAAGTTTAAATTTTTCTGAAAATCAGAGGGAAAAAATGGCTACAGCTGGTGAAATACAAGTGAAATGTTCTTAATCTACTAGAAAATAATTTCAGGACTTAAAGTTAGACTTTCTGTTGTATTTGATAAAAAAAAAATCAAACTCGAGGTAGTAGATTTGAAGGAAGAGTAACTCATAACATGGGCTTAACAGAGGCCTGTGTGCATGAAGATCTAAGAAATATTTTTGCAAAAAACTGATCCTTAAGAAGGGAACTACAGAAGCCAGATAAAACTCAAAAGGTCATGGAGAGGAGAAACTTTTGAGTAAAGCAGAGTTTAGTTACTGAAGCTTAGATTGTTCTTTGATGCAAAGCTTGGTTCAGAACCCCAGGGAAAAGAGGTGAAATAAAAAGAGTTGGATATCTCTCTCTCTCTCTCAGACACACAAACACACACAGAAAGACATGGAGTCATGGGCAATGATACCTTAGAGTTCATAAACAGAATGCAGGTAAAAGAGGTAAGAATTTTTCTTCTCTTAATAAACACCTATACTGCAGTTCATTGTAAACTTTATTACAGAATGGCAGACTGGCTGAGAATTTGACCTGGGGGGAAAATGATGACATCTTAATTGTTAGTGAGACTAACCTAATTTAAATTAGAGAACAGAGAACATCACGTATTAGAGGCACTTTGAGCCATCAAATCAGCAGCATAAACAGGAGGTGAAAGAATGTAAACCTCACAAGACAGTTCATAGAACACTTAGAATAAGTCTAATTTATCTGGAGGACATTTGAGATAGACTGAGTTCTAGAAATCTCCCGATGGAGGCTGAATTGGAAAATAGCATTTTATTATGTCTTGCTTAATTGTATTTCATTCCTGTTCTGGTGAGTTCTGAATCACAGAAGTAACTTGATTTTAAATTTGCCTCAGTGTATTGGAAGAAAAGCTATGGCCAACCTAGACAGCATATTAAAAATCAGAGACATTATTTTACCAACAAAGTTCCATCTAGTCAAAGCTATGGTTTTTCCAGTAGTCATGTATGGATGTGAGAATTGGGCTATAAAGAAAGCTGAGCACTGAAGCATTGATGCTTTTGAACTGTGGTGTTGGAGAAGACTCTTGAGAGTCCCTTGGACTGCAAGGAGATCAAACCAGTCAATCCTAAAGCAGATCAGTCCTCAATATTCATTGGAAGGACTGATGCTGAAGCTGAAACTCCAATACTTTGGCCACCTGATGCGAAGAACTGACTCATTGGAAAGACCTTGATGCTGGGAAAGACTGAAGGTAGGAGAATGGGACAATAGAGGATGAGATGGTTGGATGGCATCACTAACTTGATGGACAAGAGTTTGAGCAAGCTCTGGTAGTTTCTGAGTGACAGAGAAGCCTGGTGTGCTGCAGTCCATGGGGTCACAAAGAGTGGGACACAACTGAGAGACCGAACTGAATTGAACTGATATTTCTGTGAAGCAAATTGTTCTTGACTTTTGCTTCTTCTGTTGATTTAATCAGTCAACAGCAGGCTTGCTACTATTAATAATAAATGCAGCCCACCAGTTTGGGTCACAGACAGGATTTACCATTTTGCAAAATTATATAATTTGGAGTATGTATGCTGCAGACAGTATCATATGTAGAACACCTATTCTGCAGAGACACACCGTATTTGTTATTCTCTTGTTTGGAATGTAGAAATCATTAGCAGATATGATTTTTTTTTGCATTTATATACAACATGCAATGTTTATTTCTAAGGATGAAAGTTTGTAGAGAATAGTCTACTCTTACTTGTGGAATGTTTTACAGAAGGAATATAGGAAAAAGACAAACCTTTATACTAACCTAATTTATCTAGAAAAAAGTTTTTAATTCTTTTACCCAATGTATATCTTAATATTGGAATAACATGGCAATGGGAGAAATTTTTAGTTATGAAAAGTACAGAAAGTAACCAAATAGTAGAAGTAAGAGGAAATATATTAATAATTGTCTTAATTTCTCTTTTTCAGGCAATAATAATAATAAATTTTTAAATCATGCAAATTTTGTGATAAATAAATGAGATAATATGTGATGAGCATTTTGTATACATTACATAATTGCTTGCTATCAGTAGAAAGTAAACTATCATAATAGATCCTTGGAGAAATGCTGTACAACTGACAATTATACACAATTTCCATAAATAATCTATAAAAGAGCTGTCCAATGGTGCTTTTTAGGCTGAGGATGATACAATTTCTTTGGGGTTATAAATGGGTCACAAAATAATGAGCAAAAAGAAGAAAAGTTTTATATAGACCAAGGTCCTGAATATATATATATATAGAGAAAGCGAGGGAGAGAGAGAGCATTGTTGTTGAACTCACAAATGATAAATTCTAGATATCATTTCTGATAAAAATCTGGGACTACTGCTGCTGCTGCTGCTGCTGAGTCGCTTCAGTCGTGTCCGACTCTGTGTGACCCCATAGACGGCAGCCCACCAGGCTCCCCCATTCCTGGGATCCTCCAGGCAAGAACATTGGAGTGGGTTGCCATTTCCTTCTCCAATGCATGAAAGTGAAAAGTGAAAGGGAAGTCGCTCAGTCGTGTCCGACCTTCAGCGAGCCATGGACTGCAGGCTCCTTCGTCCATGGGATTTTCCAGGCAGGAGTACTGGAGTGGGGTGCTATTGCCTTCTCCGAAATCTGGGACTAGGAAACATTTTCTGAGAAGATTCAGATAGCAAATATTTCAGGCTTTGTGGGCCATAGGTCTCTGTTGAAACTACCCAACTCCATCATTATAGTGAGAAATTAACCAATGAAAATATATAAAATGAGCGTGGCAGTTTTTGTTTTTTCTTTTTCCTCTCTCTCTCTTATTTTAAAATTGAAGTATAGTTGATTTACAATGTTGTGTTAGTTTCAGACGTACAGCAAAGTGAATCAGATTTTTTCAGATTCTTTTTTATTATAAGCTTTTGCAAGATACTGAATATACTTCTCTGTCTTATATAGTAGGATCTTGTTGTTTATCTATTTTATATAGAGCAGCTTAATCCCAAACTGCCAATTTATCCCTCCCCTCATCCCTTTAGTAACCATATGCTTGTTTTCTATGTCTGTGTCTAAGTGTCTATTTCTGTTTGTAAGTTCATTTGTGTCATTTTTTTTATTCTACATATAAGTGACATTGTATGATATTCGTCTTTCTCTGACGTACTTCACTTAATATGATAATCTCTAAGTCCATTCAATTAAAAGATGCTTACTCCTTGGAAAGAAAGTTATGACCAACCTAGACAGCATATTAAAAAGCAGAAACATTATTTTGTCAACAAAGGTCTGTCTAGTCCAGGCTGTGGTTTTTCCAGTGGTCATGTATAAATTTGAGAGTTGGACTGTGAAGAAAGCTGAGCACCAAAGAATTGATGCTTTTGAACTGTGATGTTGGAGAAGACTCTTGAGAGTCCCTTGGACTACAAGGAGATCCAACCAGTCCATCCTAAAGGAGATCAGTCCTTGGTGTTCATTGGAGGGACTGATGTTGAAGCTGAAACTCCAATACTTTGGCCACCTGATGCAAAGAGCTGACTCATTTGAAAAGATCCTGATGCTGGGAGGGATTGGGGGCAGGAAGAGAAGGGGACAACAGAGGATGAAATGGCTGGATGACATCACCGACTCAATGGAAATGGGTTTGGGTGGTCTCCAGGAGTTGGTGATGGACAGGGAGGCCTGAGGTGCTACGGTTCATGGCGTCACAAAGAGTCGAACACGACTGAGTAACTGAACTGAGCTGAAGTCCATTCATGTTGCTGCAAATGGCATTATTTCATTCTTTTATTATGACTGAGTAATACTCTACTGTGTGTGTGGGTGTGGCACATTTTATTAATTCATTCATCTATTGATGGGCATTTGGATTGCTTCCACATCTTGAGTATTGTAGATAGCTGCTTTCATGGACATTGGGGTGAACATATCTTTTTAATTAGAATAGTTTTCTTTTTTGGATATTTTCCCAGGAGTAAAATCACAACATCATATGGTAGCTCTATTTTTAAGTTTTTAAGAGACTCACACATCACTTTCCATAGGAGCCACACCAATTTATATTCCCACCAACATTGTAGGAGGATTCATTTTTCTCCATACTGTCTCCAGCAGTTTGACTGTAGACTTTTTTGATAATAGTCATTTTGACTGGCATGAGGTGATACCTTAATGTGGTTTTTATTTACATTTCTCTGATGATTTGTGTGTTGAGCATCTTTTCGTGCGCTTGTTGGTCATCTGTATTTCTTCTCTGGAGAGATGGCTAATTAGAGCAATTTTTCAATAAAACATTATTTACAAAAATAGGAAAATGGCCATACTTAGCTTAGGGACTGTAGTTTGTTGACCTTGGTATATGGTAAAAATAATGATCTATTTCTGGATAGTTTCCTGACAACATTAACCCAATATAAGAAAATGAGATCTAAAAGGCCGTCATGGGCTGGCATAATCAGGAATTCTATTCCAAATTAAGCACTTATTTATTGAACCAATATTTACTGAACAATGGTTAGTGGCAGGCACTCTACTATCATCTGTAGGTCAAAATGACTTTTGGGACCTGGCTTTGCCTTCTGAGAAGCAAACATGGGTTGCATGATGACTGGTTATTATACTTCAGTGAAGCTATAATAGAGAAGAAAGTTGTTAAAGGCCCAATTAGAATGATCAAAGGATTGGAAAGGTTTCTTTATAAAAGATACACTTAAGTCATTAGGATTCCACAATCTGGAAATAATAGCTAAGACATAATGTGTCTGAAATTAATAGAAGTAACTTCATAGATGCTAATATGTTACACGTTATTTACATAGAAACGATAGCTTGGGAAGTTGCTTCTATTAAATGTTTTGTTTATTTATTTTAAGAAAAAGATGATAATATAATAGAAAAAGAAAGACTTTTATTAGAAAATAGAGACATTGATACTCAGCAATTCACATTTTCTTTTTTATTTATTCAGACTTTTCTATATATATGTACTTTTTGCATTTTTATTATTTTAGCCAAAATATAATCTTATTTTGCTTAATATTGTAGCATATAGTTTTATGTCACCTGTCATTATAACTTCTTTTAATATCAGTGTTCTCTTCTGATGTCTCTGACTTTTCACAGTGCACTGTGCACAGTGCACTTCTAGATGTCTTCTTAACACATTTTCTTTCTTTATCAACTTTTTCTCTCCTTTGCTCCAGATATCTCAACTATCTATTGTATTTTCCCCCTGACTAGTGCTTGGATACCTCAACTCAACATGTTCTGCAAATAAATTATCATTAGCCTTGTTCATAACGATTATGTTTCCTTTACCTCTCATCTCCTCAAATGGTATTATTATAAATCATACTCCCAAGGCAAGATTCTGAGGGTTTCTTTTGATTTCCTCTTCTCCCTCTCCTCTAGGTCCCAAACAATTGTGTTTTCAGTATTGTCACTTTTATCTTCTTGAATACAATGTCTTAGTCTAGCCAATAACATTACTCACTGTGATTTTTGCAGAAACATCCTTTCTCTCTCCAGTTGAATATCTTCCCTGCTGCAGAACTGGTTGTTCTAAACATACATCTGTGTTTTTAAACTCCTTCTTAACGTCCTTCAGAAAATCTCAAGAATAACCCAGACTCTTAAACATAAGCACTAGAAGTCTAAAGTAAGTAGGTCTATGATAAATGAGACTTGACTGGTTTACTGATCTAGAAGAACTCAGAGGGACTGAGAGGATCTCTGGCTCAAATGGTGTTTTGGTCCTACGTCGCTGTTTCTCTGTTTTGATGTCTCTGTCACTTCTCTCTCTTTTTCTGTTTCGCTCTTTCTCCCTCCTCTTCTCTTCTCCCTCCCTCCCCACCTTTCTTATTCCTTATCTCTACCTCTCCATCAATTTTAAAAACATCTCAACCAAATCAATAAAAGAGTTTTTATAAGAAGCTAGATATGAATCTAATTATCTTGAAAAACTAGTGTAAACAAGAAAGAAAAATAAATTAATGTTAGAAAAAGAAAGCTAGTGGTCTGAAAGTGACAAGCTAAGTTCACAAATCTGTCTCAGTTCATAGAAGGAATACTGCATTAGCAGATAGGGCATATTTGTTCCCACTGTGATTTACATGTTTATAGACATGTTTTTCTGTTTTTCCTGAATCTTGAACCACTTAAATCCAGACTACACCAATTGTCAGTTACAGCTGTCCAAAATTCCATATTCCTTGACAATATTTTTAAGGTTTTCTTGAAAGACTCCATAAACAGCCTAACTTCTTACATGTATAGTTAAATTTTTATTTTCACAAGGAAGTACATGCTGTTATATAAATCTTATTGCCTCTTTTTCAAATGTTTACTTTCAAGTAAGATTCAGGCCAAATTACTAATAACTGTCTAATGCTACATAAAGAGATTTCTACATTAAGCATTATGAGTATTTACCTTTGATTCTTATATTAGTATTTTGCTATCCCTTAACCAAAACTATTGAGTAAAGATAACGAAACATATTTATTTAATATTTTAATCATCATATTTGTCTGATTATGCATATTTTTAATACTGTAATGAGTGGGAGATCACTATAGAAGTAATAGACCATTATTTGCTAAGACTGGCTGTTAAACCTTAAGTCATGTCTGACTCTTGTGACCCCATGGACTGTAGCCTTCAAGGCACCACTGTCCATGAGATTTCCTAGGCAAGAATACTGGAGTGGGTTGCCATTTCCTTCTCCAGGGGATCTTCCTGACCCAGGGATCAAACCCAGGTCTCCTTCACTGAAGACAGATTCTTTACAGACTGAGCCACCAGGGAAGCAATATTTGCTAAGACTGGATATGTGCTGTAGAGACTGGACCATACTGTTAGAAATAAAAGGAAAGATAAGGTCACACGACTATCAGATTACTTAGTAGAAAACTGATTAGCACAGTAATTATTACTACAGAGTAATTACTGCTACAGAGACCTAAGGCTCATGCACCACCTGGGATGCCAAATTATTAGCATAAATTAGCTAACACACTGCAAGGCCCCAGGTAATTAAAGACACTCTTATTAGTCCAAATGTTTAAAGGGCTTAGAAGTTATCTCCCAAGAGCTGGGCCAATCAGGCATCAAATGTTTTCTGGAATGAATACACATCAGACAACTGAGCCCTGTGATGTATTACTTTCCACAGGTCAATAAAAATTACTCTAAACTGTACCCGCCTATTTTACTACTATATATGTTCTCAAGCTTATTTAAGGATTTATGGCCTCCCAGATGGCTCAGTGTTAATCTCCCTGACAATGCAGGACATGCAGGATGTGCTGATTTGATCTCTGGGTCGGTAAGATCCCCTGGAGAAGGAAATGGAAACCCACTCCAGTATTCTTGCCTGGAAACCCCCTGGACAGAGGAGCCTGGCAGGCTACAGTCCATGGAGTCACAAAGTATCAGACAAGACTGAGAGACAGAACACAGCACATATAATTAACATTTATTTTAAAGTACCTGTATGATAAAAAATCATGGAGAATTTTTAAAATTTTTTTAAATGACTCTGAACTTGAGATATTAAAAATGTAACAACAGAATCTACAGAAGCTTTGATAATGATGGTAAATGTAATACTATATTTAGAGAAGCAAACAGTTTTCCAACCAAATTACTAGAAAACTGTGGTTTCCAAGAGCAATTCAAAGATTTTGAAGTCTTTAGTTTTGGATTTTATTAACAGTACATATATTTTAAATATATTTTAAAATCACTTTAAAAACATTCAAATGTGTAACTTATTCAGTTTAAGTATATTAAGAGGATACCAGTAGATTGGCTTTTGCTACAAGAATTCCTAGCTTCCCAGGTGGCTCAGATGGTAAAGTATCTGCCTGCAACGTAGAGACCTAGGTTTGATCCCTGGGTCGAGAAGATCCCCTGGAGAAGGGAATGGCAACCCACTCCAGTATTCTACAGTTCACTGGGTCACAAGAGTCAGACAGACTTAAGGACTAAACCACAAGTCTTAGCAAATAATGGTGTATTACTTCTATAATGACCTCTAGAACAAGTGATAGAATTCCAGCTGAGCTATTTCAAATTCTAAAAGATGATGTTGTGAAAGTGTTGCACTCAGTATGCCAGAAAATTTGGAAAACTCAGCAGTGGCCACAGGACTGGAAAAGGTCAGTTTTCATTCCAATGCCAAAGAAAGGCAATGCCAAAGAATGTTCAAACTCCTGCACAATTGCACTCATCTCACATGCTACCAAAGTAATGCTCAAAATTCTCCAAGCTTGGTTTCCAAAGTACATGAACTTCCAGATGTTCAAGCTGGATTTAGAAAAGGTAGAAGAATGAGAGATCAAATTGCCAACATCTATTGGATCACTGAAAAACCAAGAGAGTTCCAGAAAAACATTTACTTTTGCTTTATTGACTATGCCAAAACCTTTGTGTAGATCACAACAAACTGTGAAAAATTCTTCAAGAGATACGAGTACCAGACCACCTTATTTGCCTCCTGAGAAATCTGTATGCAGGCCAAGAAGCAACAGTTATAACTGGACATGGAACAACGGACTGATTTCAAATCGGGAAAGGAGTACAGCAAGGCTGTATATTATCACCCTGTTTATTTAACTTATATGCAGAGTATATCATGTGAAATGCCAGGCTGGATGAAGCACAAGCTGGAATCAAGACTGCTGGGAGAAATATCAATAACCTCAGAGAAGCAGATGACACCATCCTTATGGCAGAAAGCGAAGAACTAAAGAGCTTCTTGATGAAAGTGAAAGAGAAGAGTGGAAAAGTTGGCTTAAAACTTCACATTCAGAAAACTAAGATCATGGCATCTGGTCCCATTACTTCATGGTAAATAGATGGGGAAACATTGTCAGACTTAATGTTTTTGGGCTCCAAAAGCACTGCAAATGGTGATTGCAGCCATGAAATTAAAAGACGCTTGCTCCTTGGAAGGAAAGTTATGACCAACTTAGCATGTTAAAAAGCAGAGACATTGCTTTGCCAACAAAGGTCCGTCTAGTCAAAGCTATGGTTTTTCCAGTGGTCATGTATGGATGTGAGAGTTGGGCTGTAAAGAAAGCTGAGCACTGAAGAGTTAATGCTTTTGAACTGTAATGTTGGAGAAAACTCTTGAGAGTCTCTTGGATAGCAAGGAGATCCAACCAGTCAATCCTAAAAGAAATCAGTGCTGAAAATTCATTGTAAGGACTGATGCTGAAGCTGAAACTCCAATATTTTGGCTACCTGATGCGAAGAACTGACTCATAGGTAAAGATCCTGATGCTGGGAAAGATTGAAGGCAGGAGGAGACGGGGATGACAGAAGATGAGATGGTTGGATGGCATCACTGCCTCGATGGACATGAGTTTGAGTTAGCTCTGGGAGTTGGTGATGGACAGGGAAGCCTGATTTCCTGCAGTCTTTGGGGTCACAAAGTGTTGGACATGACTGAGCAACTGAACTGACTGTAATTACTGGCTTAAGCACTTGGACTCATTTTTGTATTTCCCTACTAAAACCACTCTCCTCTACTAAAACCACATGAAAGAAACATATGAACTTCTTTTAAAACTGTTATTTATTTAGTTATAGTTTTGGTTGCTTGGGTCTTCGTTGCTACATGCAGGCTTTCTCTAGTTATGGTGAGCACGGGCTGCTTTTCGCCATGGTCCACTAGCTCCTCAATACTGTAGCTTCTCTTGTTGTAGAGCAGGCTCTAGGGTACATGGGCTTCAGTAGTTGTGACACACAGGATCAGTACTTGTGACACATGGGCTTTGTTGCTCCATGGCGTGTGGATCTTCCCAGACCAGGGATCAAGCTGGTATCCCTTGCCTTGGCAGGCAGATTCTTATACACTGTACCACCAGGGAATTCCCACATTTAACTTCTTACAATTCATTATTGTCCTTCCCTTGAATTCACATCTATACATGGGCACCCATATAAAACGTATGATGAATAACCAAACACACATAAACCATCTTCCATTAAATGACCAGCAATTTGCAGCCATGTGAGCTGTGAGCACACTCTCATCATGGGGTAATAGTTTTTCAGTAAAAAAGTGAACATATAACACACTGAATTCTGATATTATTGCATCATTTTAACATGTAGAAATCCTAAATATTGTGTATTTCTTATATTATCTTGATATTTGTTTTAAGGGTGTAGAGTATTAGATTAAATTTACATGTGGGATTCATTATNCATCATGGGGTAATAGTTTTTCAGTAAAAAAGTGAACATATAACACACTGAATTCTGATATTATTGCATCATTTTAACATGTAGAAATCCTAAATATTGTGTATTTCTTATATTATCTTGATATTTGTTTTAAGGGTGTAGAGTATTAGATTAAATTTACATGTGGGATTCATTATTTCACTTTAAAGTTTCTATATCAGTGATATGGAATATTGAGAAGAGATCTCAAACCATATCTGGTTACAATGCTCTAAATACACAGACTATTTTTGGATGGTACATAAGAAACTGTTTACAGGGCTATTCTATGTAATAGCTTCTCAATTCTGGGTAAGAGGAAAGCTTACTTTGCTTTTTAGTTGTATTGTATTCTGTTACATACTCTTTTACAGCATGGTTATTGTTTTAAAAATTTACTATGTTCCATCTGTAAACTTTTAAATTAATTGTATAGTAAAATGAAGTAATTATTATAAATAAGAATTTTTTTTTTGAAATGTCTTTTTCAACTACCCACTGTGGGAACCCAAATATTCTCGATTTCATGCAACTGATATAAAGTAAATTGCAGCCTGAAATGTAAATGTTCTTGTTTAAAAACTTTTAATAAGTGAATATTACATATTTTAACTCAAAGGAAATGATTTATAAAATATATTTGAATACTATTATTTTTGTTACTGGGGAATCTACTAGCAATTTCATCTGGGGAAATTTTTCCAGTTGCCTCCCTTTTAAAAAAGAAAAACACCAGTCCCATGTTTAGTTTTCTAATATATTTTCATTTTTATTGGATCATTGTATTCTTTCCTAACACATAGGAGGTGGGAATTCTCTGTTATTATGTTCTTCTCTATTATTATAACCATTTGTAGGGTGAAGGCAGTTGAGGCTCAGAAAGTTTAGAGTCTTTTCTAAGACCAAAGAGCTAATAAATGACAGAGCTATGGCTTAATCCAGATGTTTCTAGCTCTGCATACAGCATTTGTTCTATGGTCTCATAATATTTCCATTGAGATAAGATACACCTATGAGAAACCAGTAACAGATGGTTGAAAGTATAAAACAAACATGATCAATCATTTATAGTACTTTTTATGTGAAATTGAGAATTCAAAAAATGATAAAGAGGTGGGAATTAGAGCCCAGGAACATGGCAAGCAGGCCCTGTGGCCTTAGTGCTCTGTACATCAGTATTGGTACCAGCGGGAGCCTCTGCCATGGTTTTGATTATGAGGCACAAGTTGGGCTGAGCATGCCTAGGTTCATGTCTTAAGAGTCTTTCTTTTCTCATTGTTCTTTTAGGATTGACGCCTTAACTCTTCTCGATAATACTACTACCTGAAACATAGTATGTGTTCATTCACAAATATCTTATGAATAAATTCTCTCTTTTTCCTATCATCCACCCAGAGACAGGTTTCATTTCCTTGAACCCAAACCTGCTGATTAAGATATAGTTACCTGATGACTCTTCTTTATATAGTTAAATAGACTGTGTTCTGGCCTGGCCTGAAGATTATACATAATATTATTTACCACACTGATCCGTGCAGTGTTACCCCTCCAAGAGACATCTGATAAATGGGGAAATTGAAATATGTCTTATGATGGCTTTATGGCACTATCACTAAGAGTAAACCCAGGTTCCTGAAACTTAGTCTTTTTCTTCATTCTTACTACCATATTTTGTAGTAACTTTCCCTTCTCATGTCATCCACTAAACTTCAGAGAAGCTTCAGATGTGTAGCTAACTTAACTGCTGTACAATACACATAAAGCCAGTATAAATCACTTAATTCTGGTTTAAATATATAAATTTTCCTTTCATTAATTTTTAGTTAATCCTTTTTTTAATTAATTAAAATTTATTCCCAAGATCTTATTCACTAGAGCCATGATTATTCTGACTGGCATATCTCCTTTAACTTCTTTATGCTTAGTCAAACAAATCATGTTAGTTCTGTTTCATTTAGTATCTAGAGGACTAATGCCTGTATTTTTTTTTTTTTTTAGCTCTACTGCTTAATTTAGTGTCTGCAGGACTAATGCCTATTTTTTCATTTCTCAGTGTCTTCTGTTTTCTTCCCTTCTTCCCAGTCTTTGTAGTGTGTTATAGTGGGTGAACCTGGACAATGAGTACAGAGTTCTGATTTCTAGGGTTGGCTTCATATACTTCACATACTTTAGTTCTGTTCAGTTCAGTCGCTCAGTCGTGTCCCACTCTTTGTGACCCCATGAATCGCAGAACGCCAGGCCTCCCTGTCCATCACCATCCCCCGGAGTTCACTCAGACTCACGCCCATCGAGTCAGTGATGCCATCCAGCCATCTCATCCTCTNGGAAGATCCCCTGGAGGAGGCATGGCAGCCCACTCCAGTATTCTTGCCTGGAGAATCCCATGGACAGAGACGCCTGGTGGGTTCCATTCCATAGGGTCCCAAAGAATTGGATGTAACTAAAGCAACTTAGCATGCTTGCACACACACATATACACTTGAAAATATTTCAAGTAGATTCTAAATGTTCTCAGTCCATACACATAAAAATAGTAACTATGTAAGGTGTTGGATATGGAAATTAGCTTGATTGTGGTAATCATTTTACTATGTTTATATATCAAAACATCACTTGTGTACCTTTAATATATGTAATTTTTGTCAATTATATATTAATAAAGTTGGAAAATTAAAATTATTTCTGTAAATAACTGAATACAAAGGAAGATAATTTTGTTAAGTGAAATAAGAAAAGTGGGATGTTGCTATGGTTGATATATATCTCCACCAATCCATAAATATATTTATATTCATACAAAAGTAACCAAAAGTGATTATTTCTGAGTGATAGAAATACTGGCAATTAAAATATTTTTTTCTTTATTTTATTATTTTCTCAGTTTTTTACCCTTTAAGTTTAATTGGATCAAAATTGCATGGAAAAAGAAACTATTCCCCTACTAAAGACAGCAGACAGGAAATACCAGTGTACTTGGAGTGTGCTCAGGCTATATATAGAATAAATTCTAGGCAGTTCCTGGATGCTTCATACATTCTTTTATTTGTATTGTTTTATTGTCCTTCCAACAAGGAAATGTTCCCTCCATTGTCTATTTCACAAATCCCTTGTCATACTTCTACATTCAAGTATTATTTCCTTTGTAACATATTCCCTGACATTTTCTTCCTCAAGACTTGCGATCATCCTAGTGGCCCCAAACACCTGGTACATAATATATATGGGTGACCTTAAAGTCTGGAAACACAGGCAATATACATAAACATTTATCAATAATATATTCAAGTACATGTAAAATAGTATCTGTTTCCAGACTGGATGGCCATGCTTTATATGAAAATATTTACTGCATTCTGTTGTACTTGTTATATTGTTTTTCCACACCTTGCCCCTTTGAGGCAGTTGCTTTTGCCTTTCTCATCTCTATTCTGGAGGCTACCTTTTACAGTATCTAAGATGAAGTGGGTCCTCGGTAAATGTTTACTGAATAAATGAATTTTCTCATTGGCCTAAAATATATTTTTTAAACAAAATGGTCTTTAATGTTTATGTTGTTTATCAATATTTTAGAACTAGACTTTAAAACATTTTAGCCATCTCTTTTTACCTGAAGGTGTCTAATCTCTTTGATGTTTCTCATTAGTTTTGACTATGTTGGTTGAACTTCTCATCTCTTTAGGTCTCTTAGATCTGTCTCAGCATGTGAGCAACAAACAGAACTGAATGAATTATTTCAGCTTTGGGTGTGCTGCTCTTCTATGTAAAGGTTTTGTTCTAAATTTTTGTAATGATGCTCAACATATGTGAATTTAAGCATCCTAGGGTCCTGCTCCTTGTAGTCAAAGAACATTCCAAATCATATTTATTTATCATGGTATTTATGAAACTAGGTTGGGGCTTCCCTGGTAACTCAGCTGGTGAAAAATCTGCCTGAATTGCAGGAGAACCCGGTTCAATTCCTGGGTCTGGAAGATCCCCTGGAGAAGGGATAGGCTACGCACTCCAGTATTCATGGACTTCTCTGGTGGTTCAGATGGCAAAGAATCCGCCTGCAATGTAGGAGACCTGGGTTTGATCCCTGGGTGGAAGATCCCCTGGGGGAGGGCATGCAANTGCAGGAGAACCCGGTTCAATTCCTGGGTCTGGAAGATCCCCTGGAGAAGGGATAGGCTACGCACTCCAGTATTCATGGACTTCTCTGGTGGTTCAGATGGCAAAGAATCCGCCTGCAATGTAGGAGACCTGGGTTTGATCCCTGGGTGGAAGATCCCCTGGGGGAGGGCATGCAACCCACTCCAGTATTCTTGCCTGGAGAATCCCCATGGACAGAGGAGCTTGGCAGGCTACAGTCCATGGGGTGTCAAAGAGTTGGACATGAATGAGTGATTAAGCACAGAACAGCATGAAACTGTATTATACATTCTGGACAACATTTTTAAGTTTTTATGCTAACTTTCAAACCTTGTGGTAGTTGCCATCTACTGCCATGTAGTTTTCCATTTAGTCTAGAACTTAGTATTATCCTAAAAATAATGTTTGTTCAGTTGCTAAGTCATGTCTGAGTCTGCGACCTCATGGACTGCAGCACCCCAGATTTCTCTGTCCTTCACTATCTCCCAGTTTGCTCAAACTCATGTGCATTGTGTGGATGATGCCATCCAACAAACTCATTCTCTGTCTCCCCTTTCTCCTGCCCTCAGTCTTTCCCAGGATCAAGGTCTTTTCCAGTGAGTAGGCTCTTCATTCAGGTGGCCAAACTGTTGGGGCTTCAGCATCAGTCCTTCCAGTGAATATTTAAGATTGATTTCCTTTAGGATCGACTGGTTTGATCTCCTTGCTGTCTGAGGGACTCTCAAGAGTCTTCTTGAGCACCACAATTTGAAAGCATCAATTCTTAGGTACTCAGCCTTCTTCATGGTCCATCTCTCATATCTGTATGACTACCGGTTAGTTTTGAGGAATATTTAAAGTGGGATCTTAAAAAATACTTGTTTTGAATATATATCCTTTGATCTATAACATCAAGTGGATATTTTCCCACTCATTCTCAAACAATATCCTTAACTCAAGTCCTGGTAATGTGTTTTAAGATTTAGGGTAATGGTATGTTTAACTACTATTATGACATGGCTCGCTATATCGTGAACTCATGTCCAATTTAATTATGTGACTTAATAATATTAAAAACCCTGTTAATTGCTTGATATTTTGATTTTTATTCTGATAACTAATCCAAGATAATATAACAGCTAGTTTCTTTTAAGACATTTTCTTGTTTATCTGCAGTTTTGTTATTTTTTTTAGGGGAAATTTTTGTTCAGTTGGTATTTAGTTATTGTGGTTTTAGTTATTTCTGAATCTAAGATAGTACTTAGTAGGATGTACCATGCCTGAGAAAACTGTTATTTATTTATTTGTCTTTGAAGTTTTTTGCAAGTAACTAATAACTGGGTGAATTAGCACACTTTCATTGGAGCACTAAATTTTCACCAGAAAAACACTGGATATTTGCTTAGATTTATTTAGAGTTTAAAAAGTAAATTCACACAACTAAGTTGTTCTAAATATATATAAAAATTTTCTAATAACTGTATTGAGGACTTTTTTTTAACTCAAAATTAAATCTAATTTAACATTAATTAAAATTAAATAAAATTAAACATTCAGTTCCTTTGTTAAATCATAGGAAGTGCTATCTTTATTGAAAAATTAAAAAAATTTACTTTTTTGGTTGTGCCACACAGCATGTGGGATCTTAGTTCCCCTACCAGGGATTGAACCCATGCCCCTCTGGTGATAGTGTGGAATCTTAACCACTGGACTTCCAGGGAAGTCTCAAATGTTCAGTTCTCAGTTGCACAACCATATTTCAATACCCACAATGCAACTGGTAACTACAGTATTGGACACTGAAGATTTGGACATTTTGCATAATCCTATACAGTTTCACCTATTGTTTTCCTAGCAAGACTTCAACTTCTGTAGTATTCTGTTTTTTAACTTATTTGGTATATAATATCACTTTTTCTTTCAAGTTATTTCCAGTCAGAATGAGCACACTCTGGTTCAAGCAACATTTTGTTCTTTGCCTTTATAGTTTCAGGGTCCTTCAAGTCACCATCTGAAAATGCATTCATAGAGCCGGCATACACTATCAATTGCCCATGAGACTGTACTTATACTATGGGATGACATTTTCATCTACTGACTAGATGACTGGTTATGCTCCCAATTTGGATGCGTACATGCTTGCATTGTTTGCTTATGTATTTTGGTGTCAATTGCATACTCAGAATTTGCCAGAAGACTTTAAAAGGCCAGTGTTAGATAATTCTTTTTAGATGGTATTTCTCAAGCCTTCAGGCTTCTTGATACATTTGCTTATAATGAATGCACATGTACTGATGGAGATTTAGTGTGAAATTTACTTTGTATGGTTTATATCATTATTCTGAAATGAGTCCAATCTATCTGTCATGTTGATTGTTGACTGAGGGAATTAGTGTGTGTGTGTGTGTGTGTGTTTTAAACTCTGCACGTTCTTTAAATTAAAACAATTTCCTTTGATCCAGGGGATTCTGGGTACCTATATGCTTGAAATTTGTGTGTGATTTTTTTTTTAGCAGATAATTTTAAAGCCTTGAAGACTGTAAAAATGCCAAGCTTAGATTGATCATTCATTTATTTATTCTTTCATTTATCATACATTTATGGGGTGTTCAAAGTAATGCATTCTCTAAGAAGGAATCCATGACCTCTCTGCAAGTAATTGATATTTTTACCTTCATATTCAGTTTTTCTGTTAAAATATTAGCCACAGGAGCCATAGCACTATGCTAGTTGGTCATATTGGCCAGGGAAATCTGTCTGCTCTTGTCAGAATATAAAGTGAAAACACAAGAAAAGAAAACAGTGTAATTGAGCTTTGTTTATCACCCTGTCACAAAATTATTGACTGTCCATGGACAAATCACTTACCCTTTCTGTTTCTCAGCTTCTCCGTCCACAGAGATTATGATAAATGTCCTATTCATCACACTAACCAATTTTAAGGGTCAATTGTAAGGATCAAATGAACCTTGCCTGTGACTGAATGGTTTATTTTAGGATGAAGATAAACATAGTGCCTGGACTGGAGGTTGAATAGAGGGATCTATCATAGATTGAGTGATTAAGTTTGCAGCAGCTGCAACATGCCAACCAAAAGGTAGGAAAAGAGGAAGCCAGTAGAAGCACAAGCTGTGTGCAGCATTAGAGAGAGGACGATGAATTTTGCACGTTCTGTACCCCTGTGTTTCCTCTGACTTTAGTGCGTTGCAAAGACTATCTTGACTTTTATTTTCATTTTCTGGGCTTCCCAGAAAGCAAATCTTCAGGCCAAAGCCAAAGTTTGAGTGTTTTATTGGGGAGCATTATCCTAGGCAGTAGAGGTAGCAGGTGCAGGGTGAGCAAAGAAGGAAGATGCATTGTAAAATGAGCCATGGCTATGGGTGGCTATTGCTCCATCCCAGGGGACCATTGCAAAAGATGTATGACCTGTTTCAGGACCCTGTCTATCAGTTCTCATCTTTAAGTAGCTGAAGTTCACCCCATGAGGTGTTCAGTTGCCAAATTTCATGGATGGATGCTGAGCAAGTTCTGGGCAGTCCTATGCCTCAGTGCAGCACTACCCAAATGTGATCTCTGGATAGCAAACTGTTATTACCCATGATAGGATAAGTACAGAAATTGAAAGTAAGTGGTTAGAAATGTTTATAGCATTTTGATTAATTTTATGTCTGTTGAATTTAATAGTGAAAAGTTGGGCTTGTTTTTTGTAAGCTTTTGTTTTTTATTTTTTTCAGTTAATTTTTACAGCAATTCTCTTTTCCTGTATTTTATAACATGTCAGTTGGCAATGGATTGCATTAAAAAATGATCCTTCACCAAACATAGCTTGAAAATGATTGCCTTAGTTTAAACAGAGAAGGCTTGTGTAGGAGGTGAGAGGCGCACCAGGCAGGCAAAAGGTAGAGTAGTACCAGGTTTCACTGTTGACATGAGTGAGACCCCACCCAGAACTGGTCACTGCAGAGGTGGTTGGAACAAATGACCCAAACCCCCAGAGAAGTGAGACTGGGAAGATTTAGAGAGACACTGAGGGATGTTGGGACTCATGGTGTATCCAGATAATTTAGAACAGGAGTTCTCAAACTTTCCAGTCTTAAGATGCTTTCAGAGTCTTCAAAGTTATTAAGGAGACTAAAGAGCTTTTATTTATGTGGGTTATTATTTACTGATTTTCATCATATCAGAAATAAAACTGAGACAAAATTATGGGTAAATTTATATAATATAAAGATAATAAATTCACAACATTGCCATACATAAAATAATTTTAATGATTATATTGTAATCTAAAATATAATCTTTAGTTATTATATTTTCTGAAACAAAAGTTAGTGAGAAGGGTGGCATTGTTTTACATTTTATCAAATTTCTTTATGCTTGGCTTAGTTGAAGACATCCGGGTTCCCATACCTGCTTCTGAATTTGCGCGTTGTGAAAAGTGGATCCTGTATCTACCTTTGTTGTGGTTCAGTCTCTAAGTTGTGTGCAACTCTGTGCAACCCCATGGATTGCAGCATGCTCGTCTTCCCTGTCCTTCAGTATCACCGAGTTTGCTCAGATACGTGTCTATTGAGTCAGTGATGGTATTCAACCATCTCATCCCTTGTTGCCTCCTTCTCTCCTGCCCTAAATCTTTCCCAGCATCAGGGTCTTTTCTAATGAATCAGCTCTTTGCATCTAACAGATAATTATTCAACATCTGCCATGTGCTGGTTGTTGTGATAAATACTGATGTGATAAGCATTAACAGAATCCATTCTCCATTTGGATTTCAAAGTTTACAGGGAAAAGTAGATGGAAAAAACCAAGAAATGACAATATGGTGTGTTCCAATCAAGACAACATCAGGAGGGAATTGGTCGGCGTGGACTTTTATTCCTTATAGGAACTGGGTGTGAGCCACAGCAGTTCTGTCATAGCCTCATATATTTATCTTTACATTTTTAGTAGGTAGAGGGTCACAATTTTGGTAAATTAGAAGCATTCACATTTTAGTAGCCGAAGGCTGGTAGAGTGAGATACAAAGAAGAATTTAAGAAACAAAAAAGGCATTAACAAAAACAACAACAACAAAAAACTACTGGAAAGAAATACTGAGGAAAGTACTGGAGTAGGGTATAAAGGCAAAGATTAAAGAAAAGATAATCAGAAAATGATCACGTAAAGGAAACAGCAGAGAGGGTCTGGACTGGAGAATAAGGACATTAAAAAAGACTTTTACGAGGCTACAGGGATTTTAAAAACTAGGACAAGACATATGTCATGTATAATTTACTACCTAGAAAACTGTTAGAATGGATATAAAATTGCAGGGTAGGAGAGTCAGGTGTGGAAAAAGGGTGCCCCAGCAAAAGTTAATGTGCTAAAGCAATATGCTTTCAAAGTCAGTTAGTCAAGATTATTGAGAATAATAGGAGGTGGACTGGACAGTTGTGGTTAGAATTTATGGGCTTGTAATAAAAAAGAAGAGAAAAAGGAAAGTCAGAACTTTTTCTTTCAGCAAAAATATTGAGGTTTATAAATGTTAGAAAATGAAGAATAGAGGCAGTCTGGCCTGCAGGTTAAAACACATTTTTAGAAAAGAAGAAAGGAAATAAGGTTAAAAAGAAACAGTGACCACTGGAGACTCTTAATGTAACCAAGCAGGACCTTTTGGGGGTCCCCCTCCCAGAGCTCTGTCCTCTACCTGCCTCTTGTTTGTAGAAAGGCTTTGGTCTCCAACTAAGAGAGTGAGCTGAGGCAGAAACAAAGGAAAAGCAAGCCCAACACAATCTTTTTTCATGATTATTAAATAGAGTAAACTGATGCCTTGGTTTATGACCCCAAACTGTTGAGATAATGTCCTGTGGCTTCAACCAGCTGGCCCCGAGCGGATTTTAAATTTATGATACTAGGAGGATCATTTAAAAACGGAAACCCCTGAACCATCACAAAGGCTCTAAGTAAACAACAAAATGTCTCAACCCTTGCTTTTGCCCTCTCTTAGAAAGAAGGGAGGGATCACAAGACCATGATTTACTAGCTTGCTTTGCAGGCACACATAGATCAGTCACAATCACCAATGATGCATCCAAGCACAAGATGGAGATTTGAAGCTGATGTCTTATCAGGAAGCTGAAACCACAAAAACACACTGCCTCCCTTTATAATTTTTTGTTTTTAAAACCCTTGCACCTGGTCAGCCACCAAGATGGATTTCAAATGAGTCTAGATTTCCCATTTATGGGGCTGGTACCTCCCCAACTAATAAACCTTTCTTTGGTGCAAACTCCAACATTTCAGTTGGTTCATCCTCACTGTGCCTCACATTAACTTCTGTTTGACAGCAGCAATTTGGAGATTTATTTTTACTTTAAGAATTCTATTGTCATAAACTCCCTGAGAAATTAATTTTAAATGTTTTCTTTATAAAGTAATATATTTTCATTTTTAAATATCCAGGAAATGTAGGAAAATCAACCATAGTTCCACCATTTAATTTTAAAACAATGTACTTTTTCCATTTTTCTTCAGTGCATGCTTCTCTTCATTTTGACTTTGGCAAATCTTGATACAATCATCTAACTAGGTTTAATTTGATCATAGGACAAGGCTTATAAATACAAATACTTTGCAAAATCTTTTTATAAATAAAACTTGTGAAGGTCAAATGGAGCTTAAATACTTTTAAGTTGTTTCTCATATCATAGCCATTTTGCATAAAGCTTTATAGAAACTCACGTGCTCAGTCTTGAGCAAGTTTAACTTATAGGAAGTGAGTTAGTTCTGGTAGTATCTTAGTTCTTTGGGCTACTGTAACAAAATACCACAGTCTGGGTACTTATAAACAACAGGAATTTATTTCTCACAGTTCTGGAGTTTGGAAAGTCCAAGATCGACCTCTTCTTGGCTCGATCATAGCGGGAGGCAAGGGCACTGTCTGGTATCTCTTTTATATGGGTATTAATTTCATTTGTGGGAAAGACTAGAGATCTCTTCAAGAAAATTAGAGATACCAAGGGAACATTTCATGCAAAGATGGGCTCGATAAAGGACAGAAATGGTATGGACCTAATAGAAGCAGAAGATATTAAGAAGAGGTGGCAAGAATACACGGAAGAACTGTACAAAAAAGATCTTCACAACCCAGATAATCATGATGATGTGATCACTAATCTAGAGCCAGACATCCTGGAATGTGAAGTCAAGTGGGCCTTAGAAAGCACCACTACAAACAAAGCTAGTGGAGATTATGGAATTCCAGCTGAGCTGTTTCAAATCCTGAAAAATGATGCTGTGAAAGTGCTGCACTCAATATGCCAGCAAATTTGGAAAACTCAGCAGTGGCTACAGGACTTGAAAAGGTCAGTTTTCATTCCAATCCCAAAGAAAGGCAATGCCAAAGAATGCTCAAACTACCGCACAGTTACACTCATCTCACACGCTAGTAAAGTAATGCTCAAAATTCTCCAAGCCAGGCTTCAGCAATACGTGAACCGTGAACTTCCTGAT
>SJYA01000665.1:316158-399269 GCA_006410615.1 Neotragus moschatus
TCAAGGCTGTATATTGTCACCCTGCTTATTTAACTTCTATGCAGAGTACATCATGAGAAACGCTGGACTGGAAGAAACACAAGCTGGAATCAAGATTGCTGGGAGAAATATCAATAACCTCAGATATGCAGATGACACCACCCTTATGGCAGAAAGTGAAGAGAAGCTAAAAAGCCTCTTGATGAAAGTGAAAGAGGAGAGTGAAAAAGTTGGCTTAAAGTTCAACATTAAGAAAACTAAGATCATGGCATCACGTTCCATCACTTCATGGGAAATAGATGGGGAAACAGTGGAAACAGTGTCAGACTTTATTTTGGGGGGCTCCAAAATCACTGCAGATGGTGACTGCAGCCATGAAATTAAAAGACGCTTACTCCTTGGAAGAAAAGTGATGACCAACCTAGATAGCATATTCAAAAGCAGAGACATTACTTTGCCGACTAAGGTCCGTCTAGTCAAGGCTATGGTTTTTCCTGTGGTCATGTATGGATGTGAGAGTTGGACTGTGAAGAAGGCTGAGCGCTGAAGAATTGATGCTTTTGAACTGTGGTGTTGGAGAAGACTCTTGAGAGTCCCTTGGACTGCAAGGAGATCCAACCAGTCCATTCTGAAGGAGATCAACCCTGGGATTTCTTTGGAAGGAATGATGCTAAAGCTGAAACTCCAGTACTTTGGCCACTTGATGTGAAGAGCTGACTCATTGGAAAAGACTCTGATGCTGGGAGGGATTGGGGACAGGAGGAGAAGGGGACGACTGAAGATGCAGTGGCTGGATGGCATCACGGACTCCATGGATGTGAGTCTGAGTGAACTCCAGGAGATGGTGATGGACAGGGAGGCCTGGCATGCTGCAATTCATGGGGTCGCAAAGAGTTGGACACGACTGAGCGACTGAACTGAACTGAACTGAACTACCCTCTTGACCTAATCACGTCCCACAGGCTTTGTCTGCTTATACCATCACAATTGTCATTACAATCTCAGCGTATGGTTCTGGGGGACATAAATGCTCAGACCATAGCAGGTGGCATGTGTGCAGCAGTTTTAATGTCTGGAGTCTGTTTCAGCTGAGTTCATGGATACTTCATGGAAAAATCAATCATGATTTATACATCATCCTTTTATCCTTTCTTCATAATCTTGTTTGAAAACAGCTTTTAGATCTCTGCTTCCAAAGAAAGAAAGGACAGATCAAAAGTTCATCAGCTCTCTGATTCTAGTATAAAGAACTGACTCTAGTTGGGATGGGAATCATGTCTAAGCTCTGATCTCTTATTTTAAGAGAGCTTTTTATTTTTAAAATGGTCATGTACTTGTCTCTCCACTCTCCACACTGTTCTTTTCCCTGAAGAGAACTAGATTCATGTAATCATATCCTATACACACTTTGTAATGTTTGTCTTTATTAGGATAGTTCCACTTCAGCAGAAGTGTAGTTTTTTCTGAATTCTCACTTTAATTCCTAGTGATATGCATATTGCAAGATCTGAATTCGCTGTGGAAGGAGTTATAATGTGTGGCACTACTAGACCCATTCTTTTAACCTATGCATTATATTTTGAATCTACTGTATTTAACACAGGGTCTGGATGTGGAAGGAACATGATAAGATATTTATTGAATGAATAAGTTGTAGTTTTCTCTTCTGAAAAATACTGTTTCCAAATAAAGGTCAAATGAATTTTGTCTAATTTTTCTTTTGAGCTTGATCTCTGGATCTTGACTCTGACTTGTTCCAATATAATGGTGTAACAGGATTTCTCAAATTCTAGTGTGCATTAGAATCACCTGGTGAACTTATTGACCATGTGGACTCTTAGTCTCATTCACTAAATGGCGTCTAGCCATGCACATTTTTAGCAAGTGCTTGGAGTGTGTGCATGGTCACAGGACCAGACATCGTAAAGAAAAGAAAGTGAAGTCGCTTAGTCATGTCCGACTTTTTGCAACCCTGTGGACTGAAGCCTACCAGGCTCCTCCGTCCATGGGATTTTCTAGGCAAGAGTACTTGAGTGGGTTGCCCTTTCCTTCTCCAGGGGTTCTTCCTGACCCAGGGATTGAACCTGGGTCCCCGGCATTATAGGCAGACGCTTTTACCATCTGAGCCACCAGGGAAATCTGACTTTGTAAAACCCTGTTAAAGGTATAGATTCAGGAAGACTCCGATCAATGGAGATCTGTGTTTTTCTTAGCTTGCTTATGTTTTATTTCAGGCAGATTCCCCAGGAAATGGTCATTTTAGGAAATGGTCTTAGGGTAGTCTTTAGATTATCAGTCTAGATAAGTTCTAAAAGACTGCTTTGTCTCAGTTGCATAAGCAGAAATGAACAACCTGTCATATGATCTTGTTATGAGTAAATCTCCATGATATCAAATTTACCTCATTAAACAGGTGACCATTGTTTTATAAATAAAATTCCTTAGCAACATTATCATGTTTCCATAAGGGAAGGATTAGTCAATTACTTAAATGAAACTGACTGGCTGAGAAAAGACTCCTTGAAAAGTCAATGCTCCTCCCATAAAAATCTGTGATTTGCATATTGTGGTCACTGCTGGAGTCACCCAAAACAGTTCACGGAGGAATTGGAGTCTCCATGGTTACATTTGCTTCTTGTGCTTGCTGGGTCTTACTGTGACTCCCTGGTCTGAGTTCCTAGGTGCTTTCTGTCCTAAGTGGCTGACAAAGCAGCCTCCCTTCTGTGGTAGAATGCTATTAGTATTATAGTGTCAAGAGGTACGCACCTGAAAGGGGAATGAGGGGAATCAGTCTGGTTGCTGAATTGCCACTTGCAATGTATATTTCTTTGCCACTGAGTGATTAAAATCCCCTCTGTGACTTTTGCATTAAGATAGAAAAGAATTCAGAGAAAAAAATTTGTTATTTAGGACTTGGTAGATAAATCTATTTCTTTACATGCAATTGCAACGAGAATAAAAATTCAAACTCCAGTTCCTCAACCAACCACCAAACAAACCAACTCCCTGGTCCTCAACCTTTCAAATGGGATAATATTTATAACTATGGATAAAAATGATTGCTGTAGACCTGAGAGTTTTGATTTATGATTATAATCTGGAGACCTAAAAATGATAATAAGCTAGCTATGGCATCACTGACTCGAGGCACATGAGTTTGGGTGAACTCTGGGAGTTGGTGATGGACAGGGAAGCCTGCTGCTGCTGCCGCTAAGTCGCTTCAGTCGTGTCCGACTCTGTGCGGCCACACAGATGGCAGCCCATCAGGCTCCCCCATCCCTGGGATTCTCTAGGCAAGAATACTGGAGTGGGTTGCCATTTCCTTCTCCAATGCATGAAAGTGAAAAGTGAAAGTGAAGTCACTCAGTTGTATCCGACTCTTAGTGACCCCATGGACTGCAGCCTACCAGGCTCCTCCATCTACGGGATTTTCCAGGCAAGAGTACTGGAGTGGCCGCCTGGCGTGCCACAGTTCGTGGGGTCGCAAAGAGTTGGACATGACTGAGCGACTCAACTGAACTGAACTGACTGATACTGCCTTTAACTGACTGTCAAGTTCTGTGACTATGTTGGTGGAGGACTAGGGGCACCACTCACCTCCGTTCATGTGGAGGGTCACCCTTACTAACACATCACCCCTGGTCTGTCTGTATATCTCTGTTCTCAATTGTCTCTTTTTTGGTGAATGTGGGAGCAGAAATTGGCATTCGTATCTCAGTCTCTTCCTTTATTTCTTTTGTAGAGTCCAGCTACTAGTGAAAACCATGTATTCTGGGTCAGTATCTCTATACTAAGTTTTCAGTTTTCATTCTGTAAACGAGGTATGAGGTCTGTGATTACTTAGTGTCCTATCAGGAAGTCTATTTTGCCAAGCATCTTACCATGCTCTCCAGCTTGGACGGGGGAGACATGAGGATGCATTCCCAGAGCCTCTGAGAGGAAGGTCTTGCTGTCCAGCTGGGAAGGGGGTGATGGGCAGGGAGCCTCCAGCTTCCTGTTCCTTTAGAGTCTGCCTCAGCCACATGGAGCCAGATGCCTGCTCACAGCTGTGCTATTTCCCGGGCAGCCCACATGTGGTGAATGAGCTAGGAAGGGGTTTGAAGGCTCAGATCTTTCAACCCTCTCTGGGATGACTCTCACAGGCAGTGTTTCTTTACTCTGCAGCTTCTTGCCAGGTTGGCCAGATTTTCTTTGGGTCTGCATCACAGTGTGACTTTTTCCTCTGCTCAATCCCGCTTCCTCACTCTTCCTTTAGTCTCTTCTTAAATCTTGAACTCAAACTCTGTCTCAGTATCTGCTCTTGGAGAATCCAGCCTGTGACATGACATCTTTTGGTTCCAAAGTTTTAAAAAATATCTTTTTGCCTACATTTTTGGTTTTCTGAACTGGTTCAGAGTTCAAGTAGGGAAACAGGGTTACCATTTCCAGACTCCCTTAGGATTCAACCATGGAAATAACTCAGTCTAGGTGAGGAAAACTTTTGTCCCCTCTCTGTGGCGCTTTGAGGAGTAGATAATATGGATGATATTGGGTGGCCCTGAGTAGAGTTTCCTGTGAGTAATTGGCACTCTAGATCATCAGAGGAAATATATTTCTGACTCTTATAAACAAACAAATAAATAAATAATGTGATTTTCTCTACTGACTCTTGTGAAACAGTGAAAGAGCCTTATTTTTAGGGAGACATTAAGTGGGTTATGATTACATGGATATTCTAGGAGTGCAAACATATACTCCATATTACTAAAGAAGAGTTGTGCTCACTCAGTTGTGTCAGACTCTTTGTGATTCCATGGACTGTAGTCCACAAGACTTTTCTGTCCATGGAATTTTCCAGGAGAGAATATTAAATATAAATAACCCAAATTTCCCTGGTGGCTCAGAGGTTAAAGCGTCTGCCTGGAATGTGGGAGACCTGGGTTCAATCCCTGGGTGGGGAAGATCCCCTGGAGAAGGAAATGGCAACCTCCTCCAGTGCTCTTGCCTGGAGAATCCCATGGAGGGAGGAGCCTGGTCTCCTCCCTCAGTCCATGGGGTCGCAAAGAGTCAGATATGACTTCACTTTCACTTTCTATTTTGAATACACGTATTCATGCTTAAAGCATAAGTGGTTGACACTATCCTGATTTCTTACAGAACAGAGAGTTAGGTGAATCATCAAAATAATGTCAAAAACACTTCTGTAAAGAATCCCTATCCTTCATGTATGGTGCCATATCAAGGTAGCTCTGAGTTAGTAATTGTGAAAAGTTAACAATAGCTTGGACTTCCCTGGTGGTTCATATGGTGAAGAATCTGCCTGTAATGCAGGAGATTCTGATTCGATCCCTGGGTTGAGAAGATCCCCTGGAGAAGGGAATGGCAACCCACTCCAGTATTCTTGCCTGGAAAATCCCATGGAGGAAGGAACCTGGCAGGCTACAGTCCATGAGGCTGCAAAGAGTTGGACATGACTAAGTGATTAACATTTCACTTTTCACTTTCATTTCCATTGAGAACAGAATAAATAGAATATGATTATAATACAGGAGAATTAATGTTTTACTTGTGATGCTATCAAAAGGGACTATTATATGTAAGATATTTATTTAAAATGTAGCATGCATTCTTTCACAGTTTAAACTTGTAGTCATAACAATATTTTATCAAGGAAATGGGAACAGTTTTTATCTGGAAGGTCCAACTTTGGGACAGTTTCACTTGCATGTTTAATAAACTAGATCAGCTAATTTTAACCCTGGAACTCAAAAGAGTGACAGATATTACAACCAGATAGCACTTATATGCAGCTTGTTAAGTTTGTTTCATTCAGTGGCTTTCAACCTTCAGTTCAGTTCAGTTCAGTCGCTCAGTCGTGTCTGACTCTTTGCGACCCCATGAATTGCAGCACGCCAGGCCTCCCTGTCCATCGCCAACTCCCGGAATTCACTCAAACTCCGTCCATTGAGTTGGTGATGCCATCCAACCATCTCATCCTCTGTTGTCCCCTTTTCCTCCTGCCCCCAATCCCTCCCAGCATCAGTCTTTTTCAATGAGTCAACTCTTCACATGAGGTGGCCAAAATACTGGAGTTTCAGCGTTAGTATCACTCCTTCCAAAGAACACCCAGGACTGATCTCCTTTAGAATGGACTGGTTGGATCTCCTTGCAGTCTAAGAGACTCTCAAGAGTCTTTTCCAAACCACAGTTCACAAGCATCAGTTCTTCAGCGCTCAGCTTATGAGAATGTAAAAACAGGTTCTGGGAAACAAATAGAGAAAGGGAGATTGGCATTACTGAAAAACCAGACTGCAGCCTTTGCCAAAAACCATAAATACACCATATTTAGAAGAGGGCAATGACGAGGCCACATCTTAACTATGAAAATGATTGCTTCTTGGCACTCATTGCTAACAACTTGCCTTCTGAGTGATTTCCATTCTTTAACAGTGATAGCACTGCTCTAACCTTTCTGCTTCTTGTATGAGGATAATTGAGATGCCCAATCACCGAATTTCCCCTGTTTCTTGATGTCATCCAATCCGGAATGGTCTCATGCTTCCCTTGGCTTTCTTAAAAAATCACCCAGTTTGAAGTTCTTCCAGAGATTCTCATAAGGGTCTCCCTATGCTGCAGCAAGCTAAGTAAATCTGACTTTTCTTGATTGACTACAGGTGTTTTCTTGGTGGTCTTTGATGGGCTTTGACACTCAGCTGCACATTACAATCACCTGGAGAGCTTTTAGGCCACTTGACATTCAAGCTGTACTCTAGACCAATTAAATTAGAATTTCTGGGGCTTAAGGGTGGGCAGCAAAATTTTAAAAAGCCTCTCAGATGATTTCTATGTGCAGCCAAAGTTGAGAACCACTGGTTTAAATGATTATATCAGGGGAGGAGGATGCACTGTATAATAGCTGAAAGTCACTTGCAGCCCTGTGATTTCAACCTTGATATTATTTTACATTGGCTCTGCGTGTTGATGTTTGTGAAGTTGTCTTTATCTGTTGAAGAGAGGGAACTTGATGAGCTGGAAGAAATGCTTTCTAGATGATATTCATGATTAGCCTGGAAGAAGGCAAAGAGTGATATTGACAGCACTCATATTTGGTTCTTGGAGTGAAAATAAATGAGGTTATTTGAAAAGCTCGTTCAGTATGACTGAAATGGCAAGAGGTATATATGGTATTCTCTTTTCACATCACCTCACTGGACCATCTAAATCTTAATGTTTTAACAGTTGCTTCCTTGAATCTGTGCTTTTAGAACTGGTGGTTAACCATTTAAATATGTCTGTTTCTAAGTATTTCTGTTAAAAATGTAAATTCATTTCTTCATCAGGGCAATAGTAATTATGTTATATAGGTTTAGGAGCATGAAACATTTATATTAATACTCTGTAATATATTGCTTAATTAATTTGTGTTACCATGTATAAGATTTAATATAGTAAGGAAGAATTGGTGACAGAGGCAGAAAACCAACACAATCAGTTGCATAAAATATGCCTCCAACTAGAACACTGAGATGAAACCAGATGACTAACATTTTAGAGACCTGATTAAGGCTTAAAGAACATGCTTGTTTCTGGAGTATTGGACTCTTCTGAGTCAAGCAGCTTCATACACGTGGCCTTTCTTGATCATTCATACATGGTCTTTCAGATTTAGAACACTTGATATTTGGTATTAAATATGATTTTAGTTGGGTTACCCTGATGGCTCAGATAGTAAAGAATCTGGCTGTATTGCAAGAGATCTGGGTTATATTCCTGGGTTGGGAAGATCCCCTAAGAGAAGGGAATGGCAGTCCAAACCAGTATTCTTGCCCGGAAAATACCATGTAGAGAGGAGCCTGGTGGGCTACAGTCTGTGGGGCTGCAAAGAGTTGGACACCACTGAGTGACTAACATTTTCACTTTTCATAATTTTAGTTAATATTTGACTCAAGTCAGTTCTGATTGTGCAAGGAGGCAGACAAGCATGTGGCACTACTGCTGGCTGAACTTTGTTCATGCTTCCCCTGGAAGTGTAAATGTCTTGCAGGCTCAGTCCACAGAATTATCAGTTTTTCCACCATGGCTGCAAGAGTTGAGGAAGAATTGCGAGAGATGAGGAAGCTATCCTTGTTGATAATCTTATCCCAACAAGTAAATTTTATCTTTCTCACCTCTGAGGTTCAAAACAACTCACATTCAGCTTCTTTCCTTGAGGATTGGGTTGAAATTGAAGAGTCAGTTGATTAAGTTCACTTTTGGTTTGCTAAAGTTGTTGTGGGATGGTTAAACTGGCTTCTGATTGATTTAGAACTTTCTTTAGTATGAAAATTTCTGCTTCTGTTTCTCTCCCTTGCATTAATGTCTAAGAATCTACTTAACCTATGCTGCTTCTAATTTCATGAGCTGGTGAACAGTCGACCATACTTTATATAAGAGTGATTGAGTGATATAATGAAACAAACCAATCAACAATCTGATTGATATTCTTACAAATTTGATTAGCTGTTTATGTATGCTCAGTCATGTCCAACTCTTTGTGACACCATGAACTCTTCAGAGTCTCTCTGTCCATGGGATTTTCCTGGCAACAATACTGGAGCAGGTTGCCATTTCCTCTTCCAGGGTATCTTCCCAACCTAGGAATCAAAGCCAAGTCTCCTCTGGCTCCTGCATTACAGATAAATTCTTTACCTCTGAGCCACCAGAGAAACCCTTAGTTGTTTATGCTAGTGCCTATAGGAAATTCTACCTTGATATAGCTAAATTAATTCTTGTTTTTATGGTTTTCTAGTTCTTATGTATCCATAAGATGTTTCACTGACAATACATGTTGCCGAGACCATGTACTTTCATATTCTCTATCTTCCCTGTTTTATTTCCCCCTTTTCAAGAATCTGGGCTCTCAGAATTAGGTTCTTGATGTCTAGGATATCAAAGGACCAAAGAGAGTCAGAAACACTGGGAAATGAGGCTGGGATCGCCAGCCTGGTAACCTAAGCCATTTAGGAAATGAGGATGAGAAACCACTTCAGTAGTTCTCAGCCTGGCTGCATATCAGAACCTCCTGGGAAACTTTTAAACATTGCTTGCTCCTACTCTGCTCATTCCCAGAGACTCTGAAGGGAATTAATTCTTTGGTGGTCCAGTGGATTAAAACTCCATGCTTTCACTGCTGAAGGCCCTGGTTGGGGAACTAAGATTCTGCAAGCAGAGCTGCACAGGCAGAAAAAAGGTTAGGGATAGGGCTGAGGCTGAAAGATAATTGAAGTTCTGTGCTTAGATGTGGTAGCTCCTGGATTCAGGACTGGGAGAAGCCAGGTCCTCCCATCCACATTGGACCCAAAGTCCTGTGTGAGTCCACATGGTAAAGTGGGGAGCTCACTGGCCTGAGGGTCCAGAAAACCTGATTCTTTCCTAGCATCACCACTAATAAAACCTGCTGTTTTCAGTCATATTATTTCAGCTCTCTGAACTTTATTTTTCTCATATATAACATTAAGAAGTTTAACTATGGTCCCCTTTTAGAACTGAGTCTATGCTCTTAGTTTTTCATTAAAAAAAAAAAAAAACTTTGCATATGGCTAGTATGTATACTAAGAAAAAAAATCCCTTAAATAACGTTATATATTTGAACAGAGGTGCTACCAGGGCTAATTTATCCTAGAAGGTTTAAAATAATTTAACTTTATAATCAATATTTAAATAAGTCCTAACTTTGGTAGAATTAGTGATCCCGAGAGATTTCTGGATATATAAATTCTTGAATTTTATCTGTTCCAAGAAGAGTGGGAGTTAAAATAAATGATCATGTAATCCAAATGACTATTCCATGAGGTATATGATATTACAGTGACAGTTTTTGCAATTATATATATTCAATTATAGATGTTTTTAAAGTTCATTTCTTCAGCATCTGAATATACTTTAAGAAGTTTTAGATCTTTTGGTTTTCATTGTAGAGAAAGAGTAGAGGAGGGTGCCATTTAGGCCATTATATTAACAGTCTTTATGCATTTATATCAGGATTTTTTAAGTAATGTCTCTAAAAACAGAGAAGAAGCAACCTGACCTTTTATTTTGGAGAAAGATGAGGGTGGGGCTGGTGAATATAATTCTGCCTTTCTTTCTCAAACAGAAGGAAAAAAAAACCCTTTAAAAACAATCCACCAATTTCAAACCATTGTATTTTAAGCCACAGGAGCTTGTGAGTTATCTTTCATCTTGCTCCTATCACATAACCAGAGAAATTACACAGCATCTCCCAAAGGAGAGGTCTGGCATGGAAGCAATTCAAACAAAAATATAGAAATGTGATTGTTCAATGTGTCATTATAACACTTATTCATCTTTGTCTGTTAATCTGGAGTTTTCTCACTTCTCACTTTATCTTTTGTGTGTCTGTGCTTTTCCGTGGATGTGTGTGGCAGGAAGAGTGGCCATGGAACAATGCTCAAGAAATCTGTTAGACCTAAATGCACTGAGTAGCATCTAGACACCCCTCAGATAGGAGGCATTTAAATTTGAATATCCCCCCTCTCCTTTTGATTTGTATCCCCGGAAGCAAAGCTAGCCATATTCAGGATTAAAAAGACTTTAATACTAGACTACAGTGACAATTGCCCTTTCTAAAAGGTGAGTAATGTTCATTCTGGTCAGCCATCACCATAATACACATTTAAGTACTTGCTTTCTTATAGGACCATATTTCCAACAACAACAACAAAAGGCATCTACTTGGCATATCATATAATAACAACACATAATATTTACTACATGGATTGTATTAGAAAACTAGGAAATGTGGTGTTCACTGCATCATTTATTACTATGTAAGAAACCACCTGAAGCAATAGGCATTTTTCCCTTGTGGGTAAATAAATTTGGACTGGGCTCTGCTGGTGGGTTCTTCTGCTGATCTCTCCTTTGGTTCACTCATATGGCTACCTTATATATTTCTAGAGGGACTGGATAGTACAAGATGGCTTCGCTGATATGATCTGGCATTTACCACTGGCTTCTGGCTGGTTGGCTAGATGTCTTAACTGAGATGATTCATTTCTACTCCTTGTGGTCTTTTATCCTCTAATTGACTAGACTGGGCTTCTCTGTGGCAATCTCAGGGCAGCATTCCAAGAGGGAGGAAAAGAAGCTGAAATGTCTCTTGATGCTTAGGATCTGGAGCTTCCACTAGGCTTGCCCAGCATCATGGGGTGGGAAAATAAATTCCATCTTTATCTGGGAGGATCACAAAGTCACATTACAAAGGTAAATGAATACAGAGGCTTGACGAATTTTTTCTGTAACCATCTTTGTTACAACCTACCATAATCTGGCAAAGACTAACAGAGTTTTGCCAAGAGAAAGCACCAGTCATAGGAAACACCCTCTTCCAACACTACAGGAGACAACTCTACACATGGGCATCACCAGATGATTAATACCAAAATCAGATTGATTATATTCTTTATAGCTGAAGATGGAGAAGCCTATACGGTTAGCGAAACCAAGACCATGAGCTGACAGTGGCTGAGATCATGAAATCTGTATTGCAAAATTCACACTTAAATTGAAGAAAGTTGGGAAAACCACTAGACCATTCAAATCCCTTATGATTATACAGTGGAAGTGGTAAATAGATTCAAGGGATTAGATCTGATAGAGTGCCTGAAGAAATATGGACAGAGGTTCATAACACGTACAGGAGGCAGTGATCAAAACCATCCCCAAGAAGAAGAAATGCAAAAGGCAAAATGGTTGTCTGAGGAGACCTTGCAAATGGCTGAACAAAGAAGAGAAGTGAGAGGCAAAGGAGAAAAGGAAAGATATATTCATCTGAATGAAAAGTTCCAAAGAATAGTGAGGAGAGATAAGAAAACCTTCCTAAGTGATCAATGCAAAGAAATAGTGGAAAATAATAGAGTGGGAGAGACTAGAGATCTCTTAAAAGAAAAAAAATAGATACTAAGGGAACATTTCATGCAGATGGCGACAATAAAGGACAGAAATGGTATGAACCTAACAGAAACAAAAGATATTAAGAAGAGGTGGCAAGAATACACAGAAGAACTATATAAAGAAGATCTTAATGACCCAGATAGCCATGAAGGTGTGATCACTCACCTAGAGCCAGACATCCTGGAGTGTGAAGTCAAGTGGACCTTAGGAAGCATCACTATTAACAAAGCTAGTGGATGTCATGGAATTTCAGCTGAGCTATTTCAAATCCTAAAAGATGACACTGTTAAAGGGCTGCACTCAGTTCAGTTCACTTACTCAGTTGTGTCTGACTCTTTGTGACCCCATGGACTGCAGCACTGCAGGCTTCCATCACCAACTCCCAGAGCTTGCTCAAACTCAGGTCCATCGACTCGGTGATGCCATCCAACCATCTCATCCTGTTGTCTCTCTCTTCTCCTGCCTTCAATCTTCCCCAGCATCAGGGTCTTTTCCAATGAGTCATTTCTTTGCATCAGGTGGCCAAATTATTGGAGTTTCAGCTTCAGCCCTTCCAGTGAATATTCAGGACTGATTTCCTTTAGGATTGACTGGTTTGATCTCTTTCCAGTCCAAGGGACACTCAAGAGTCTTCTTAAACCCCATAGTTCAAAAGCATCAATTCTCTGGTGCTCACCTTTCCAACACACACATCCATGTGTGTCTACTGGATAAAACGGTGTTGACTATCTGAACCTTTGTCAGTAAACTAATGTCTCTGCTTTTTAATATGGTGCCTAGGTTTGTCATAGCTTTCCTAATATGTCAGCAAATGAGGAAAATTTAACAGTGGCCAGAGGACTGGAAAAGGTCAGTTTTCATTCTAATCCCAAAGAAAGGCAATGCCAAAGATTGTACAAATTACTCCACAGTTGTACACTCATCTCACATGCTAGTAAAGTAATGCTCAAAGTTCTCCAAGCTAGGCTTCAACGATATGTGAACTCTGAACTTCCAAATGTTCAAGCTGGATTTAGAAAAAGCAAGGGAACCAGAGATCAAATTGCCAACATCCTTTGGATCATAAGAAAAGCAAGAGAGTTCCAGAAAAACTTTATTGACTATGCCAAAGCCTTTAATTGTGTGGATCATAACAAACTGTGGAAAATTCTTAAATAGATGGGAATACCAGACCACCATACCTGCCTCCTGAGAAATCTGTATGCAGGTCAAGAAGCAACAGTTTGAATCAACGGACTGGTTCCAAATTGGGAAAGTAGCATGTTAAGGCTGTATATTGTTACCTTCTTATTTAACTTATATTCAGAGTATATCGTTTGAAATGCCAGGCTGGATGTAGCACAAGCTAGAATCAAGATTTCTGGGAGAAATATCAATAACCGTAGATATGTAGATGACACCACCCTTATGGAAGAAAGTTTAGAGGAACTAAACAGTCTCTTGATGAAAGTGAAAGAGAAGAGTGAAAAAGCTGGCTTAAAACTCAACAGTGAAAAACTAAGATCATGGTATCTGATCCATAACTTCATGGCAAGTAGATGGGAAAGCCATGAGAACAGTGACAGACATTATTTTTTGGGGGGCTCCAAAATCACTGCAGATGGTGACTGCAGCCATGAAATTAAAAGATGCTTGCTCCTTGGAAGAAAAGCTATGGCAAATCTTGACAGCATATTAAAAAGCAGGGACTTGACTGTACTGAAAAAGGTTCATATAGTCAAAGCTATGGTTTTTCCAGTAGTCATGTATGGATATGAGTTTTGGGCCATAAAGAAAGGTGAGTGCCAAATAATTGATGCTTTTGAACTATGGTGTTGGAGAAGACTCTTGAGAGTCCCTTGGACTGCAAGGAGATCCAACCAGTCCATCCTAAAGGAAATCAGTCCTGAATATTCATTGGAAGGACTGACGCTGAAACTCCATATTTTGGCTACCTGATGCAAAGAAGCAACTCACTGGAAAAGCACCTGATGCTGGGGAAGATTGAAAGCAGGAAGAGAGGGAGATGACAGAGGATGAAATTGGCTGTATGGCATCACCAACTCAATTGACATGAGTTTGAGCGAGCTCCAGGAGTTGATGATGGACAGGGAAGACTTGCATGCTACAGTCCATGGGGTCACAAAGAGTCGGACATGACTGAGTGACTGAACTGACCAGAAGCTGAACAACAGCCATAAGCTACCCTCTGGGAATAATAATTCATATGTAACTTTACATTTATTTCATCCTATAAGTCCAGGATTTCATCATCTAAAACAAGTTCAGACATGGATGAGGTTTGTTCAGTGCAACTCCTTGACTCTTCTTGATCCAGAAACCTGTGAAATAAGAGGCTGTATTTTTAACACAACATGTAGTGGTAAAATTGGACAAAGCAGTAGACTTTTACATTCAAAAAGGGATAGACATACACAGCAGTCATCTGCCCATGGAATTCAGAAATCTAGGTACATGTTGCCAGGTTTCTCTATTCTAGGAGCCAAGAATGTTTCCTGATGAGAGACTCTTAACCCCAGTGAATTGATTCTCTGTCCATTGTTCTCAACTCTTAGTTCAATGCTATGATATCTTTCCTTTTTTTTTTTTTTTGTAAAAAATAGTCTGTTTTTGTAGCTGAGTTATTGTCTCAGTCTGCTTCTTGCCAATGTAAAACTCGCAGCCCATTAATCTTTTTTTTTCATTTGAATTACTTAGTCCTTTTTGGTACAAACAGGGGGCACTTTTACTGGTACAGCTGTCTTGCTGCTGCTGCTGCTAAGTCGCGTCAGTCGTGTCTGACTTTTCACAGCCCCATGGACTGCAGCCTGCCAGGCCCCTCCATCCATGGGAGTTTCCAGGCAAGAGTACTGGAGTGGGATGCCATTGCCTTCTTCGACAGCTGTCTTAATGACTGTGTATTTTCTGCAGATCTTATTGGGGTTTGCCCACAACCCCAAAGTCAAACTGTAATTTTTTTCAGACCTATGTTTCTGTGCATAGAGGAGGAAATGGTAACCCACTCCAGTATTCTTGCCTGAAGAATCTCATGGATAGAGGAGCCTGGCAGGCTACGTTCATGGGGTCGTAAGAGTCGGACATGACTTAGCAACTAAACCACCACCACCACCATTTCTGCACATCAGTATGTTGCAGCCATGAAATTAAAAGTTGCTTGCTCCTTGGAAGAAAAATTATGACCAACTTAGGATATTCATTGGAGGGACTGATGTTGAAGCTGAGATTCCAATACTTTGGCTACCTGATGCGAAGAGCTGGCTCATTTGAAAAGACCCTGATGCTGGGAAAGATTGAGGGCAGGAGGAGAAGGGGATGACAGAGGATGAGATGGTTGGATGGCATCACCAATTCAATGGGCATGAATTTGGATGAACTCTGGGAATTGGTGATGGAGAGGGAAGCCTGGCATGCTGCGGTTCATAGGGTCACAAAGAGTCAGACATGACTGAGTGACTGAATGGAGACAGCATATTAAAAAGCAGAGATATTACTTTGCCAGCAAAAGCCTGTCTAGTCAAAGCCATGGTTTTTCAAGAGTCATGTGCAGATGTGAGAGTTGGACTATAAAGAAAGCTGACCACCAAATAATTGATGCTTTTCAAGTGTGGTGTTGGAGAAGACTCTTGAGAGTCCCTTGGACTGAAAGGAGATCCAGCCAGTCCATTCTAAAGGAAATCAGTCCTGAATATTCATTGGAAGGACTAATGCTGATGCTGAAACTCCAATACTTTGGCCACTTGATGTGAAGAACCCAGTCCTTGGAAAAGACCCTGATTCTGCGAAAGATTGAATGCAGGAGGAGAAGGGGATGACAGAGGGTGAGATGGTTGGAAGGCATCACCAAATCGATGGACACGAGTTTAAGTAAGCTCCCAGAGTTGGTGATGGACAGGGAAGCCTGGCATGCTGCAGTCCATGGGGTCACAAAGAATTGGACACGACAGAGCGACCGAACTGAACTGAATGGTATGTTGTAGGGTAGTGCCCTTAATGTTAGAAGCTCTTTATCTGTCTGAGAGAATCTTATCAGGTTCCACCTTCCTGAGGTCAAATACCCACAGCTTTGATTTGCTTGAAGCCTTTTCTTAATTTTGGAATCTTGCTCACTGATTAGGTTTGTTTTCTAATCCAGTAACTTTCTTTAAATTCTGCTTCCAAATGGTGAGTTCCCTTTTATATTATTTTTTTTTCCCTTTGACTTTGTCATGTGCTGTTAGAAACACTCAGTGTTCTGACTTTCCACATAATGACTAGCCATCTCTTCTTCCAGATCAATTAGTTCACTAGGCACAGTTTCTAACATTCAAGTTACTGTATTTTTTTTGTCATGCAATGGTATGGTATTACTGCTGTGATTTATCATATTATACATTTATTATGATTTATACAGTCTACCACTGTATAAATGACATACACTGTATAAATAATAAGAGAAGATGGTGCAAATATATACACATAAAAGTATATTCTGTTCCTTTGGGAGATGAAATATGAAGGGAGAGAAATGATTCAAGGTCGTATTAAAACTGGACTAGAAATACATGAATGTGTATCTGTCTATTTTTAGACAAAGTTATGAAAAAGTATCGCTCCATTTTTATTAAAACTAAGATTTTCCATCTTGTTTTTGTCTACATGCTTTTGAAATAGTAGTTTCTGATTTTCCCAATCATTCTAATTCTTCTCAGTAGCTTAACATAATACAGTTCTTCATTAGCTCATGGTCTCTTGGTCTAGTTTTCCATAAAGCTAGACAACTGTTCTCTAGAGTTTCCAAATAAGTTTTTCACTTACTTTTAATAACTGAACATTAAAATTATCTTCCATGGGACTTTGAAATGTCTTTCTTGGCACTTTATCACATAATGTGTTTTTGTTAGTCACTCTTGGGAAACACCAATTGACATTTGTTTATTGAGGTTCCTTTTGGTAATAAATTTACTTGTTTGATGAGAACACTGTGTTTTCATAGCTGTTGTCTTTTTATTTTGGATTTAGTGTACACTTACACACCCTCAGCATTAGACTTCTAAAAGGTTATGCTTTCAAAACGGTTTCAAAGAGATTAGAAACGAGGAAAACCTGCAAATAGGGGAGAGGCTGAAATGAGAAAGAAAGAAAGAAGGGCAAGGCACAGTGAACACTCTGTGATAACAGGAAGTGGGAAAGATTCTGAATTAAATGATGGTAATTTCATTTAAGTGCAAGGGAGGCAGTAAGTTTTATTTATGCTTTGGCCTTTAAAAATGCTCTTAGTTTTGAAGATGTTTAAAGCAATGATTGTTCAACTAATGTTACATCTTAGCCTTGTCTCTGTGTTAGTCTCTATAATAAAAAGCCTTCACTTTGGTGTCAGAATGCTGTCAGATTATGTTGAGTTGAGAAACTGAGAAGTCAGCTGCTGTCTTGGAATATAAGACACTTAATCCTTCATTTTATAACCTTGCAGCTTAAAAAAAAGTATTTAAGAAAGGTGAGAGATTGGAAAACTATAAATTTTAACTTTCTGGTACAAGTAACATTAAGTCATTGTTGCAGTCCTGGAAATGGTTTATTTGGAATCGTTTATTATGTTTGATGAACTCAATGAAAATCATGAGAAAAGCACTCTTTTTCTTTCCTTGCCCTTCCATAATGATATTTACTGTTTGCACAGTGATCATTTAATTTTCAGAGATGCTCACCACCTTCTCCAGCTGATTAAATTCCTGTTTGGTTTCACTGCCAAGTCTGTTGGATTAAATTAACAAGTTCTGTTTGCTTTTGTGAGAATGACCTGCACCAACCTTCAGTTTGTACAAAATAATAATCTCTTCAATGATATATTGATTCAGTGCTCTTTATGGTCTAAAGAAATGTGCAGTGAAAATGTTCCATTTCCTAGAATTTGTAGTCCTTCATTGCTAATTTTAATATGTTGGAGACCTTGATCTTGCACATCTAATACCTCCTTTCTCTTTGCTGTTTTTTAATGATTTCTGTTCTAAAGGATCACTAAATCTTGATTACTCTAAGGAATGATTTCAACATGATCTTTTTAGTCTATAAAATGTCCCACACTTGGAAATTGTCTACATCAAAGGGCCAATTAGGAAGATTAAAACCTTTCTTTTTAAAAAGTAAATCCAATTTTTATTGAATTGCTTTGTTCTCTCCCACTTTTATTTGCTTTATAGTTAACAGCTAAGAGGTTTTGAGAAGTTTTTGAAGAAAATGAATTAACATTTTTGATATAAAAAGGTTTGAAAGTATAACAAGATTTCATAAATTTTACATGGAGCCTAAGCCATTGCACTGGGGCTTCCCTGATGGCTCAGACGGTAAAGCGTCTGCCTGCAACGCGGGGGACCCGGCTTCGATTCCTGGGTTGGGAAGATCCCCTGGAGAAGGAAATGGCAATCCAATCCAGCACTCTTGCCTGGAAAATCCCATGGATGGAGGAGCCTGATAAACTACAGTCCATAGGGTTGCAAAGAGTCAGACATGACTGAGTGACTTCACCTTTTTTCTTTCTTTTCCTTTAAGCCATTGCAAACGTTATAGAAAGCATCAGAAAATTAAAATGACATTCTCTGAAATTTCAGTAAAGAAAGAACAGCACTGGAATAGGAGCTGAGGGGAGAGTAATGTGGAAAACAATAGTTGATACATTTCAGGGATTAAGCTATGGTATATATTTTGTGTATTTTCTAATGTGTTACTGATCTGTAGCCCCCTGCCCACCCCCTGCCCCCCAAATTTCATTGGCACAGACAAGGTAAGTGAAGAACAAGGAAATTATGTAACTTGCCTAAAATCTCTCATGGAACACCGGGAGTCTGAGATCTACTATTTAACCTTAAGTCAATTTAGCTCTAAATAAAGCTCATTCTCTTCTTAACATATTCTGTCTCTGAGATGTAATCATGTCCAACTTCTCAACCCTCTATTCTATTTTCGGTACAAAAATATCACCCATGATTTTACACACTCCATAATAACCACACAATGAAGAGGTTACTGGGACATTTTCTCCCTATAGAGGTTCTTGCTTGTTGCATTTATCTTCTAATCCAGTTGGAATCTTTTCATGTAGTTCAGTAAAATTCAACTCTGTTGTCAGAGAAAATTTAAGAAAAATCCTTCTCCTCACCTCTGTGGGAAGAAGATGACACTGATGGTGAGAATGAAGTGGAGGGTATATTTCTGCTGCTGCATCATTCAGGTTTAGCTTCCAAAGTGTGAGCATCTAGATGAGCTGAGTGTGCGTTGCATAGATGTTTTTGTATAACATCACCCATTATTACAGTCCAGGACCTTAATCGGGGGCTCGATGGAAGAAACCATGATCTGTTCCAGTGTTGGAAGAAAACTGTTTGATTTGGACTTACTGAGAGATTATGTTTGCAGACTGGACATAGTGGGCATTTGAAGGCTTTGTGAAGGAAAATTGTGACGACAGAGACACTGCTGTCTCCATCTGCCTGATCCTCCCTGCCTTCCCCCCACTTCTTTCTTGCTTCAGTGCTTCCTTGGTGTATGCTGTTCTCAGTTATGGCGCTTTACCCCACAATCCGTACCAACGTGCCTTTTCATCTGAGGTCCTGCCATAATTTTTTTAACTGAGTGAGAAATACGTTTACTGAACTTATTCGGAAAATAGAGAAACCAACCTCATTTAATACTAGTAGTCAAAGCAATATGTTTATTTGCAAAACCAAAGTAGTGATCATGGGTTTGAAAGGAATACCTTAACCAGCAGAACTATTTGTATGCACAAACCACATTGATTCATAGATCAGATCAGATAAATAAATTGCTGCTACTACTTTACTTACTATATAATTAATCCTCTGTTTCTTGACCTTGAGCAAATTTTTTGTCCAATCTGAATATCCAACTTGACTTGCAGTGCTTGTTCTTGGATATTGTGAAAAATACTGTATTTTTCTCAGCCGTGATTTGCTGGCTCCACAAAAGCCAGTCCCCGCTTTTCCTGTTTGCCATCCATCCCTATCATCCTGATTGTCTGTGGGCCAACCTGGTGTTCTCGATTTTCTATTGTCCCTTTTCCTGATTCTGTGTTAAGAATTTGCCAGCCATGGTATTTTGCTCAATTGTAGTGTTTCCCCATCCTAGCTGTAGAGTTTCTTGGACTCAGTGTTGCTGTTTTTTGTTTGACGTCACACAGAATGAATAAAAGCATGTTTTCTACTTTTTTTGGTTTGTTTTCTACTTTTAACCCAAGTGGACTAATGTTCTTTAATGATATCAATCTGCAGGAATTTCCTACTTAAATTTTGCTGACTCATAATTAATCCTAAGAATATAATGGTGATACTAGCCTACAGGACCCTCAAATTGTAGCCTAGGCTGCAGTAGGAGGTGAGGGAGGGATTTAGAGGGAGTGGCAGTTGGACAATGGATATCCCTTTGTGGTGCACCTCTGATATGAGTCTAGAACTTAGTGATGACTTCTTAACTCATTGATGATTATTGCCTGGAATGGATTTCAAGTCTTGGATTTGCCTTTGGTTAGTTAAATTCTTAAGTATGAATGTTGCATCTCATTGGCGTTAATAACCTCTCAGTACTTTTATATTTCTTTTGAAAAGTTAGAGTTTCATACTCATGAACTGTGAGAAAGTAATGGGGTTATTAGCACTTTTCTAAGGCCCAATTTATATTCTTCTGTCAGTTCAGTTCAGTTCAGTTCAGTCGCTCAGTCATATCAGACTCTTGGCAACCCCATGGACTGCAACATGCCAGGCTTCCTTCACCTTCTCCCGGAGTTTGGTCAAACTCATGTCCATCGAGTTGGCGATACCATCCAACCATCTTATCTTCTGTCGTCAACTTCTCCTCCTGTTTTCAATCTTTCCCAGCATTGGGAAAGAACTGTCTTTTCTAATGAGTCAGTTCTTTGCATTAGGCGGCCAAAGTATTGGAGCTTCAGCTTCAGCATTTGTCCTTTCAAGGAATATTCAGGGTTGATTTTCTTAAGGATTGACTGGTTTGATCTCCTTGCAGACCAAGTGACTCTCAAGAGTCTTCTCCAACACCACAGTTCAAAAGCATCAAATCTGAGGCTCTCAGATTTCTTTATGGTCCAGCACTCATATCCATACATGACTACTGGAAAAGCCATAGCTTTGATTATATGGGCCTTTGTTGGCAAAGTAATGTTCTGCTTTTTAATATGCTGTCGAGGTTTGTCTAGCTCTTAGGTTATCTACAAAAGAATTTCAATAATTCCACCTTTCTATTGTACTTGGACATAGCTCATGAGAATATTTCTTTTTTCCCCACCAAAGTGAGCATAGGTTTTTTTTTTCTTAAACCATCATTTTCACTGATACTACATCAGCATCAAAGAAATGATTTCCAAGTAGTTGTGTATAAGTTCAAGTTTCCAACTGATTTTTGCCATTCTNAGCCACTGAACTGAACTGAACTGACTCTGTAAATTGAGGTGGAGGAGGAGACAAGAAAATAGTGTGTAACACATTGAAGAATGTTTTTAACACATTGAAGCAGAAAGCAAAAGAGGGGTTATAACTGGGGCTGTATCCTGACCAACTGATTAGGGATTAACACTGATGAAGGACAACATTCTGCAGTAAAGAGTGATGCGCTGACTAGCTATTACTCAGATAGTGGTGTTTTTGAACTTTTTTGCTGTCTATGAGCAATGATAAGGATTGAGGTGGCTTTCCCAACTATGCCATATCAATTGTAGCTATACTTTGCCTTGACCAAGCCTTATTATGGGTTGGCTATTTTATCCTTTCAGAGAGAATTAAAATATACCTGGCAAGGTCCTATGATTGATTTTTGGTTTGACACATTGATATGAAAACAAAACAAAGTAAAGTAAACTAAAAATGATCCATTGTTTGAGATCATCAGAAGCAGTTGAGATGCATTTTGTTTTTCTTTCTTAAATAGAGAGATTTTCAGAATTTGGGGATGGTGGCATAAACTGTCGTGGGTTTGATTTGTGTAAAAATTATTTATCTGTTTTGGGATAAGAACTTTCTATGGGTAATTCAATAAAAGGTTCAAAGTAAAATGACAAAAAACTGTTAAACCTCCGACTCTGGAAATGCTAGCTGGGATTTATTAACACTAGACCCTTTTCCTCATCATTATTCCTAGGTGTCTTGGCATTCAACATTTTAGTTTCAGCCCTTTCTCTTCTTTTCTTGCTGTAATAATTTCTCTCCCATCTTCCTTGGTTATTTGACATGTTCATTTCTCTTGGGAATGATATTGCTTATTTTGCCTCAACTGCTATGAATTTTATTCTTTCTACCATTCTTTATGTTCCATATAGTTTTGCCTTATACTTTAAGCAAAAAATCAATGACTACTTAATGTATGTGCAGTCTGTTTCTCATTTTGTATATATGTTAGGTACTTCATATATGTGATTTAGTGAAAGGTGGAAGAGGCATTTTTTTCCTTTTTCAGTCTTTGTGAAGCTGAGTACAAATACTGCTTCCCACAAATTATCATGAATTTGTTGACAAGAAATGAACTATAACTCTGTCTCCTGATTTTTAAGTCTGTGAATTTGAGTGAATATGACTGACACCATGCTGAGTGAGAAGTGAGTAAACAGCAATATCTTCCGTGACTTACTGCTGGAGAAGATGGCAGAAGATGTTACAGTGGTACTTGGAGGTGTCATGGAGACACACAAATGAAAGCTACCACTCTAAATAGATGCAACTTTCTTTGCAAAAATAAGTTCAGAATCCCCATTCTGTCTTATTAGTACTGGAAAAATGTTGCTTCTTCAGAGAGGATCTCACTGTTTTAAGAGATAGCTGCATTTGGAGCCTCAATCTCCAGAGGCAAAGAACTTCAGCAGCATGCACCTTCCACAGGGTTAACAAGAACAGAAGGCTGTAAGTCATCTGGTATAATTTCCTTGAATTTCTTCTTACCGTTCACTTCAAATATATTCTGACTTGATTTGCTCCATTTCTTCCCCTTCTAGGATTTCCAGAGTGGGTTATGTTGGACCGTCAATATTTGCGGTTTTGTGCAGGAGAATTAGAAAAGTGAAACTGGTGAGAAACTTTTAGAAGGAGTTTTTGTTGTTGTGGGGCAGGACTAGGTTGGAGCACAATCATTACGTGAGAGCAGCAATAGAAAAGGAAAACGGTGATGAAAACGGTGTTGCTATATCTTTTTCTTTTCCACCATGTTTGACAAATACAAATAAAAGATTCAAAATCTTTTAGTTTGAAATCACTTTTGGTTGTGTGACCTGTGTTTTGTAAAGATGACCCCAGTGTTCTCTTGCACTATGTGGGTCAAAGCATAAGCTTGTGTTATGTTAGATCTGGAGCTGAGAGATAAGAGCTTTATATTAGCACAATACAAACAATCATTTAAAGGTATTTTAAGGTATTTATTTTAAAGGTGTTTTTGAATTTAGAGTTGTTAATTTTAGATCATAGCTTAGAACTGAGAGCAGTCCTTATACATGGTCAAAAATTTGACAGAAGGTAGAGGGTGAGGAAACCAGTTTAAGTGGAATATAGCCTTTACTAGTTACACAAAATTATTTTTTTTTCCAGAAAATGATGGATCCATTACCTTCAAGTATTAACTTAATTAATGCTGAGAATGTTTCTACTTCCTAAATTTAGTTTATAAAAATGACTTGGAAGATATTACTTCTTATTATCAACTTCAATGCCAAGATTTAGAACAATTTTAAACACATTATATACAGAAAATACCACAGTGATATGTAGTGGGGTTTATGTTCTCATGAACCTAGAATCCCATTTCTATATCTGTCATCCAGTGCTCTGAACAAAGACATCTGGCCTGGGTTTTCCTGGGTGGCTAAATCACACTGTGGTTGTCTTGCTGCAACATTCTTATGCACATGTAATCAGTGTGACATTAGTTTTATCTATATTATTTTATCTAAATATCTGCATCACGAGTAGCCTTAAGTGAGACATGTCAGAGGAACAAAGTGCATGTTTGGCATTCTCCTTACAGCAGCGCGTACTTTGCGCCTGCTTTCCTGTGCTGCTTCCTAGGCCTTCAGCTTTCTGGTAACTGTAGGGTGTCCGTGTAAAGTCGAGAGCAGGAGTGGAGAAGGATCTGAGTTGGCTTGCCGTTTGTATCAGTCTGCTAAGCTGCCATAACAGCGTATCGCAGACTGGCCATTTTAAACAACAGAAATATATTCTGTCACAGTTCTGGAGGCTGGTAGTCTGAGATCATGGTGCCTGCTTGTTGGTTTTGAAGAGGGCTGTCTTTCTAGCTTGCAGATGGCAGCCTTCTCACTATGTCCTCATATGGCTGTTCTGTGATGCAGAAAGAGAGAGACGGAGCTCCCTGGTGTCTCTTCGTATAAGGACACTAATCCAATCAAATCAGCTTCCACCTTCTCCTAAACCAGTGCCCCCATGACCTCCTTTAACCTTCGATAGAGGTCCTATCTCCAAATTCAGCTACAGTGGGGGTTAAGGTTTCAATATATGAATTTTGGGAGGACACAAACATTTAGATCATAACACTGTTGAATTCTGCTTCTTTGATATTCTCTGCACAAGCTCTCAGTACCTCATTTTCTTCATTTGTAAAGGTCAGGGGAAGCACTTAAAATTACCTGAGAGCCAGCAATGAAAGTTATAGCCTCTGCGGTTAATTTCTCTACTGATAACTACAATGTCTGCTCTTAATTTTTCTGTAGAGTAGTCTCATTTTACTTTTGATTCTTATTACTGAATTTAAGTGAAACTAAAAGGTAAATTCATCTTTGGCCATTTAATATTCTCTGTGACATAATTTTACACAAAACATTTCTAGCTTAGTATTTAAAAAAGGTGTTGCTAGTTTTATTACATCTTAGTTTCCCCCTTAATCACACCTCCAGTGGACAACTGGGTATTTGTATGGAATCCACAAGAGTATCATATGTCTCTAGGATTTTTTTTGTTTGTTTAACCTATGATTTGTACAGTCCAGAATCCCTGGACTGTACATAGGCATGTTGTAGAAGTTGATCTGTCCTACTCCAGAGATATAAGAAGCTAGACACAGACATTCTTCCTTACTCTCCACACTAATAAAGAAGTTATTGTGAGTGGAATATAAAAATATATTCTGAAGCTTATTTGAATATTCTTTTGATACTTAATCAAATTGCTCACTGTGTTTTTACTTGTGAGGCTTATAAGCATGCCCAGAGGTTGTTTAACCCAATGCATAAATGAAATATAATTTGAATAAGTGCAATAAAATGCCTGATTTTCTATCCTCTATTGGGAAGAGCAAATTGATCACTGGAGAGTACAATGAGTAGAATGTCTACTAGAAGCAAAGAATCCTCAAATCTGCATTTTAACTGAATAACATCCTAAGATATTATTCTTCTGTGGAAGAGGGAATTTGCTGAAATCTCAAGAGAGTTCAATGTCACCGCTTTCTAACTCTGTATTTTTTGAATCTATTGAAGAGGAGATTGAAACTGAAAATCTCACTTTCCTAAGTTAATATTTTTTTGTAAATTAAAGTGCTACTTAATAATATTTGAAATAAAATATGGAGAAATATTATGTGTCAGAGACTATGCTAGGTACTAAGGATTTAAAAAGATGAATAAAATAATGATTGGGTATTTATAATATATGAACTATATGTGTGTCCACAAAATTTGAAATATGGTAAGACTACTAAGATAATAGAATAGTATGCTTAGTAAAGAACAGAGGGAATATGGTGGACGAAATGATCACCCAAGACTTTTAGGAGTGGAAGGTCCAAAGAAGGGCTTGACAGAGGATNTGGGTATTTATAATATATGAACTATATGTGTGTCCACAAAATTTGAAATATGGTAAGACTACTAAGATAATAGAATAGTATGCTTAGTAAAGAACAGAGGGAATATGGTGGACGAAATGATCACCCAAGACTTTTAGGAGTGGAAGGTCCAAAGAAGGGCTTGACAGAGGATGCTGCTGCTGCTGCTGCTAAGTCACTTCAGTCGTGTCTGACTCTGTGCGACCCCATAGACGGTAGCCCACCAGGCTCCCCCGTCCCTGGGATTCTCCAGGCAAGAACACTGGAGTGGGTTGCCATTTCCTTCTCTGACAGAGGATACGCTTCCTAATATTATTTACTGATGTGTGCTCAGTTATTTTTGGCTCTTTGAGACCCCATGGGCTGTAGCCTGCCAGGCTCCTCTGTCTGTGGAATTTTTCAGGCAAGAATACAGGAGTGGGTTGCCTTTCCTTCTCCAGGGAATCTTCCCCATCCAGGAATCAAACCCATGTCTCCTGCGTCACCTGCATTGCCCAGTGGATTCTTTACCACTACGCAACCTGGGAAGCCCATATTATCTACTGATCCTTGCACCTGTTTTCTCCTCACCCATGTCCCTATACGCTATAGGGGTTGGAAGGCTAAAAAGTGTAATGAAATGCTCTAGTGGAAAATTTGCAGAGCAGGAGAGAATAGAGTCATTTTTCCTTTTGCTGTGATGGCATCTGACATACAAGGATCCAGCAAACATTACTTTTTATAGTATTCAGGCTCCTGGTTTCACCACCCGGTCATCACCCTTGACTGTGTGGGTAGGTGTGATATAGATGGTAGTTCTTGTAGCTTTCCGACCCGTAACTGTTAGCTGCTGCTGCTGCTGCTAAGTCGCGTCAGTCGTGTCCGACTCTGTGCGACCCCATAGACAGAAGCCCACCAGGCTCCCCCGTCCCTGGGATTCTCCAGGCAAGAACACTGGAGTGGGTTGCCATTGCCTTCTCCAATGCATAAAAGTGAAAAGTGAAAGTGAAGTCACAGCAGCTCCCAAATTCTGAATCAAACCTGCAGTGTTGTGACCTGAAAGCTTATTGGTGGCCCCTCACTTGTGTTCCTTTAATCCTTTTAACAGTTTCATTGGCACTTCATTCCTTGCATCAGATGCCTTCCTGTCTGATATACAGAGTAGTTTCTGTTTCACACATTTCAACTCTGACTGATACAAAGAGTTTGGAAGATGAACAGGAGCACACCAAGTGTTCATTCCACTCATTGCAAACAGAATGAATGAATAAATGGTGAGCATGAAGTGCTAGGGTACATTAATATGAATCAAAGTAAGTCATTATTGCTGGAGTGTAAGGAGGTGAGAGAGAAGAAATGAGGTTGGCATATTAAGAGATAATATGGTGAGTGTGTGTTTTCCTAAAATTGGCGTTAGGTACTGTTAATTTAATTTAACCAGGGAGTGATGCTTTAAAAGCTGTATTTTTATGTGGCCTGTTCTTGTGACTCCATGGAGGATGAACTGGGGAAGATGGTTCAGATAGGAGAGAAGGCCCAGAGAAGCATATGAAGTAAGAGGGCATCAGGAAAAAAAATCTGATTCAGGCTTAGGTTTTTGAATTAAGTTATTATCTTTTCAAGGAAAATGTTCTTAAGAATATGCCCTGTGATAATTTGTTTTTCAGCTCTTTTCCAGTGTAGAAAGAAGGTAGATTTAAGACAAATTTTCTCTTACAAGCACAGAGTACCTCTCCTTTCTTTGCTATCTCCAAAAGAATCTCCAGCCTCACATATTTTAGATTTTCTGAAAAATTGTTTTAAAGTGGAAAAAGAGATACTCATCTGTGTAGAAAGAGGATGTTTTTGTCATCCTTTGACGTTTGCATCAGTTTAAATGAAAATTTATTTTTTAAGCATAAATACATTTATCCAAAACTTCTCTTGTGAATTATTGCAGCACAGGATGGGAAGAAGAAAGATAAGAAAAGAAGGGGAGACAGTGAGGAGGAAGGAGTCACTTGGCAATGAAAATCGGTATTGGCATGTTTAGTCCTGGGCATCCAGAGCTGCTACAAAGCTGTTGAAGGAAGCTGTTAAGTTTGCTTAATTTGCTTGCCCAGCACCTTTTCTTCACAGTTTTTTTTTTTTTTTTCTCTCTCTCTCTCTCTTTTTTTTCCACACAGTTCTGTCTTGGAAATGAGACTTCTATTCTCTAGCCTAAGAGAAGCTAAACAGACAACACAGGACACTAAGACACCTAAAAAATCTGAAAACTATTCATGTCTTTAAACAGGCAAGCAAAAGCAAGGAAATGTATTTCTTTTCTTAGAGTTAGGCTCTGTAATTCAAACTTCCAAAGAGGAGACAGTAGGAACTGGTTTAAATTTGTATAGGTATCTTAGTTTGGGCTACTATAACAAAATACCAAAGACTGAATGGTTTATAAACAGCAGACATTTGTTTCTCGCAGTTCTGGAGGCTGCAGGTCCAAGATCATGGTGTGGCGTGGTTGAGTTCTGGTGAGAACCCTCTTGAAGGTTGCAGACTGCCAACTTCTCAGAGTATCCACACATTGAAGAGAACAGAAGTTGTAGGCAAGCTCTTTCCTGACTCTTAAAAGGGCAGTAATCCCTTTTAAGGGAATTACCTCCCAAAGGCCTTACTTACTAACACTATCATATGAGATGTAGGGTTTCAACATATGAATTTTGGGGAGACATTCAGTCCATAATAGTGGGTCTCTTCTGCACCCTTGCCAAAATGGACCGTGAAGAAAGGAGAAAATCCTCTTTTTGTGGACAAGACCTATCTAGGCTTTTGTAGAGAACTGGAGTAATTTGCCAATGGACATTTGTCTGTAATGGGCAGTTCTACCTGTGCACTAAAATGTAGTGTTTTCTAGATAAGTGTCATTTGTTGAATAGTCCTTCATTTGTCAATTAAAAAATGCCTAAAAGAATGAGTATGTTTATACCATGGAATGAAAACTATTCATAGTTTTATAATTTATCAACTCAAGCATAGATCAACATAGAAGAATAAGTGTTTTATAGTAGGATTCTGATCTTAAATTTCAATCCCTTCAAAATAAGGTTGGAGGATTCCTTAGCCATAAGTATTCCCTTTTATAACTCATCTTGGTTTTCTAGTCACTCTTTGTGAACTATCAATCTCTGATAGAATGCTTATTTATCATATATTTGAATTTTAAGATCAGAGTTTTAAATTTTATTCATAAAGCTGAAGAAAGCTCTGTAATAAGTATAGCAGTATTTGCCCAATTATTGCTGACTAGTCTATAGATGCATGCATTTTGGGGATTGGAGGATTTCTGTCTCTTTCATCATGCTTTTTGAGAAATGTTAATTTCTAGAGGAAGCATTTCCATTCTGACACTGGCACTCCATGGATATGTGCTTTGTGTCTCTGTCTGTGACCTCTCAGATCTTTGAAATTCTTGCATCACTCTCTCATTATCTACAATGGTAATAGAGACATTCTAGTACCTGGATTTTTGGAAAGAAGAGAAAAACTTTTAAGTTGAGGTAACCTTCCCCAGTACATGTTGTCCCCTCCACAATGCCAAAGCCGTGGCTTTATAATTTACATATTAGGTTTCAGTAAGTGCTGAACTATTGCAACCTGGGAGGTTCTGATTAACCATTTCACAGTTGCTTTTGGGCAGGCTATAATTCTTTATGCAGATACTGGCTTTTCCTACATCATTACACTTTATTTCCTCCCTCTTGATCACACAGTTCCCTCAGCCTGAAATGCCTTCAGCTTCGTTTCTTACTTGTCATACTGCCATCCATCCTTTGAAATCAAGTTAAAAGGCATTTTCTCCATGAGGCCTTTTCCAATAGCTCTAGATTTAACTGATCCTGCTCTTCTTTGAAACCCAGATCCTTTTCTCACTATGTTGATGATATTCTAAAGTATAATTTGGGGTTACTTGCCTTATTGTTGCTGCTGCTGCTGCTGCTAAGTCGCTTCAGTTCTGTCCAACTCTGTGTGCCCCCACAGATGGCAGCCCACCAGGCTCTTCTGTCCCTGGGATTCTCCAGGCAAGAATATTAGAGTGGGTTGCCATTTCCTTCTCCAATGCATTCATGCATGCTAAGTCACTTCAGTTGTATCCGACTTGCCTTATTACCTTGTATAAATATGTCTCATTTTTTTTCTCAAAAATGATTTGAAGTAACTCAGCATTCAAAAAACTAAAATCATGGCATCTGGTCCCATCATTTCATGGCAAATAGATGGGTAAACAATGGAAACAGTGACAGACTTTATTTTCTTGGGTTCCAAAATCACTGTGGACAGTGACTACAGCCATGAAATTGAAGGACACTTGCTCCTTGGAAGAAAAGCTATGACAGACCTAGACAGCATATTAAAAAGCAGAGACATCACTTTGCTGGAAAAGGACTGTATAGTCAAAGCTGTGGGTTTTCCAGTAGTCATGTATGGATATGAGAGCCAGACCATAAAGAAGGCTGAGTGCAAAAGAACTTATGCTTTCAAACTGTGATGCTGGAGAAGACTCTTGAGAGTCCTTTGGATAGCACATAGATAAAACCAGTCAATCCCAAGGAAAATCAACCCTGAATATTCATTGGAAGGACTAGTGCTAAAGCTGAAACTCCAATACTGTGGCCACCTGATGTGAAGAGCTGACTCATTGGGAAAGGCCCTGATGCTGGGAAAGATTGAGGGCAGGAGGAGAAGGGGGTGACAGAGGATGAGGTGATTGGATGGCATCACTGACTCAAAGGACATGAGTCTGAGTAAACTCCAGGGGATGGTGAAGGACAGGGAAGCCTGGTGTGCTGCAGTCCATGGGGTCACAAAGAGTTGGAGTTATTGAATAATGACCGAGTTATTGAACAGTAACAATAAATCATATCTTTTATGAAAGGTAAGTTCCTGAGAATAAGATTCCTATATATGGTAGTGTTAATTATCAAGAATACTGGAGTGGGTTGCCATTTCCTTCTCCGGGGGATCTTCCCGACCCAGGGATTGAAGCCTGGTCTCCCACACTGCAGGCAGACGCTTTAACCTCTGCACCACCAGGCAAGCCCTTTATCATAATACATAAGTCCTTAAATAAAAATATTGGGTTGGCAAGAAGTTCATTCAGTTAGTGAATACATTATTCGATAAAGTTCTTGGTGAATCTGAAAAATGCACCTTTTAGTTTTACTTAAAGCTGAATGAACTTTTTGGCTAATCCCATAGTTTAACACAACTGAAGTTTATTTTCACTCTTACAGTACTTAAGTGTGGTCTCTGGCAGGCAGTCTTCTGTATGATGATGTAGCAACCAGCCTCTTTCCTCTCTAGGCAATTTTCCCTCTTCAATATATAATTTCTAAGGACACCAAGTAAGGCCAAGAGAGAGTAGAAAGAAAGCATTGGCTTCTTAACCAGGGACCCCAAAGAGTTTATGCACTCTGTAGTCATCTGTCCATGGCCAGATGCAAAGAAAGCCCAGGAAATATAATATAACAGGCTTCCGTGGTGGTTCAGATGGAGAAGAATCTGCCCGCAATGCAGGAGACCTGGGTTCAATCCTGGCTCGGGAAGATTCCCTGGAGAAGGGAATGGCTACCCACTCCAGTATTCCTGCCTGGAGAATCTCATAAACAGAGGAGCCTGGTGGGCTACAGTCCAGGGGGTCACAAAGAGTTAGACATGACTGAGCCAACTTTCACGCATACGTGGAAGATGCTTCCCTAGACCCTATGAGATAGGAACCCAGATTTTGTGGAACAGGTGGCTCTGCCACAACAGTGCAGGAAGTCATAGGTCTCTACAGCTCCTTCACCCACTGGATGTGCTTTGACATATGCTGGAGAAAAAAAAATGGATGAATAAATATTGTGTACCAGGTCAAGGGTAAAGGCGATTAGGTGAGAGCCACAGGTTAGCATGTGTTTTGTGGATACTGAGCGTCATAGTTCACAGACTTAATGTCAGTGGGAGAGTAGCTGTTTATTCTAAGGGAAAAATAATCAGTTTGGGATTTATCTCTGTTCTCTAACTGTGCCTTGATCCAAAGGCCATAGAGTATTTTATAGAGATTGTGATGAATAGTTATGAAAATATTGAGTCATCTTTTTTTTCCCACTGAGTACATTTTGTCATTTATGTACTTTCAACATCATTTATTTGCCCCAAGAACATTCTAGAAGGAATGTTTCTATTTTAGAAAATAGACTGTTCTCGTTGGACAAACATCCATTTATTCAAATGATTAAAGAAGTGTTCTATTACCTTGGGAAAGACTCGGATTTTTAAGAGGCAGGGACAGGATAACATAATATTTTAAGGAAATGAAAATTTTTTTCTGTAAGAAAGATTCATTGGTACTGATTTTGCTATTATTTTTTCTTATCAAGCAGCAGTATAGATAGGATATCTATTCAAAAGTATGTAATGTTACAAAGTGACAAGATGTCAAATGTCCAGGCTGAGGGAGAATATCTCTTAATGCAACATATTTCTTGGAAGCCTCTAGCATCCATTACATTGTATGAGTGAATAAAATTGATAGCTGTTAAAAAAAATTAAGGCATCACCCATGGTATGTTTAGCATCTGCAAGTAAAACAAAACACTTTAGATCTGAGCTTTCACTTCATTTTATATGTGTGTTTACTCAGGAATTGTTATGCCTTATCACTTTTATCGTTCTTTTATCACAGCTGTGTGAAAAATTACAGTTGGAGCAGTGTTCATGTTTTTACTGAAATACATTTTATTTCATGCTATGAAGCAGATTGCTAACGTTTGCTACTTTTATTATTACGGCTGCACAACTCCCTCCATTCCAGTTAAGGTTGTGTCAGTATTTCTATGAAAAAAGAAGTCCTTTTTATTTATATATTTGTTTTTATTCTATGATTACCTTAGCCAAACAGAGGTGAATCTCAGAAGAACTCATGCTAAGTGAAAAAATTGGACAAATAAAACCTAAGCACCAAACACTGACTATAAATTTCGCACAACAAATACTGCATCTAAAATCAAGATAAAGTTCAGAGAAGATTATTTCCACAGGGTTTGGTAAGAAGGGACCCTTCATTGTGAATTAACCACTCAGGTTCTTGAAACAGAGTGATATTATGATACTTCAGATATCAAGAAACGAGGTGAACTGTTAGCAGGTACACTCTGGGTGGAAATTGGGTGCCCAGATTACCTAGAAGCTTATTTAAAACTTGAGATGATGGGACTTTTCTGTGCATTAGACTGGATAGGGAACTGAGTTTTCTTTCTCACTGCAGTAGTTTAAAAGGTGTATTGCTCATTCAGGTTTTCTGGAGTCAGAACTACCACTGGTGCTTGTGAGCATAATTTTGGCTTTTTTTTCTATCTTTGGCATAGAATGGGCCGATGCTGTTGTACTTTCCAGTCACTCTGCTTGCCATCCCCCCACCCCTACTGATCAAACAACAGGGAAATGTGATCCAACAGACAGACATTTTATAGTTTCAGATTTAAAGAGAATTTGTCTTTGCCTAGTAATAATCCACTCATCCATAAACGTGGACAGGAATGTGGCAGGGCAAAGTGACAAGTTGTGCCTGAGAGAATGGGTTAGCAAGGCTGCCAAGTGTAAAGTCCTGGTCACTCTGCAGTTGTTTTTGTTCTTGTCTTTCTTTGCAACTTTCTTTGCCTAAGTTTTTTAGGCACCGAGATATGGATAAAAGTATGGAGTGGTCGAGTCTTAGGCTGACTTTTAACTTGTAACTTTTAAGTTCTTTTAACTTCCTTTGGTCTTTCTGGGAGCCTGGTAAAGAATAAGCATAAGGAAAAGGTAGAGCCTGTATCTTGGGGTTAGGGCTCAGATGCCCTCTGCACTCTGTAATCCTGAAGTCCTGCAGACTTTGTTACTGCTGCCTCCACCCAGCATTCCAGATATCCACCACTGATTGTGTTGATGCCTGTTTACTGCCTTGGCTAGTTCAGTAGCACCACACCCTGTGTGTTTCTTTACAGCATGGGATAGTATTGCTGTTCTAACACAGTTAGAGCACTCTTTCAAACCATAGCCCTGAAGGTATCTTAGCAGCACCATCCCCAAAACTAAGACAGGGCTGTATGATGAGAGATGGTGGCTTTATTCAATAAGCAAACATTTCTTAGGCACCAACACAAATAAGACTGGTCAGTGAGAATATATACCACACATGAGAAATTTTGAGAATCTGTGGTTATTTATAACTATTGTGGTTCAAAGTCTAAAACAATAACCATTTCAGCGCATTAGAGGATAGTCTAATAACTGTGATCAAACAGAACAGTCAGGCTGGGATACTTGCAACACAAATTTGATTGTTTTCTAAGGCCAAGGGAAGTAATACAGCCTAAGGCCATTTAGGAAATCATTGTAGCAAATGTAGATAGATAACTAAAGAAATCATCGCAGAGGCATGGAGTGCCTTAATTTTCATAGGAGGAAGGGGAAAATAATTCTGTTTGCATTTCCAGCCTAACTCTCCACGACTTTCTTGCATCTACACAGAAAATGGTTTGCATCTGAGATTTGCTCTGCAGATTAGGGAGGGAAATTATGTACTCTGCCTCGAGGCTGCAAACCGAACATTACAAATAGACGCATCTGGGTTGTGTTGGAAGAAGATACACTCAAAACTGTCCAAGGAGATAGAGAGAAGCCCATCTGTGTATAAAAGCCAGAATTGGGCTGCTATTGCATTTGTTGTAAAAATCCATTCTGTTCAAATCCCAGCTAATGAAAATGTGCATCTGTAAATAAAAAATAAATCAAGGGAATGTATTAATCCTGCAGCTGCTGTCTGCTTAACTTTACTTATAAAAAATAACTCAATTTTGTGGTCTGAATGTTATTGCTCTTTAGCAGTGCGATGGCAATTTGATGAGGACAAAATATGTATTGAAATCTATTTATGTATAACAACTTTTGCGATAAAAGCAGCTATGCCATAACTGTACAGTTATTTGCTTTTGTAACTGTGTAGATATTTGAGTTCCAGAGACCCTAGAAATCCTTTACCTGGCTGTTTAAATTGCTGTTTTATTTGCTCAGTCTTTTAATTAAGTTGTTTCTCCACCTTAGGACCGGCACTGTGTGTAGGTCAGAATGGTAACCATACATGTTTTAAAATTTGGAGAATAGAAAGGGCCACTGATCAAAAAATTTCTTCTACCTGCATTTCATAGTGACAAAAATATTTGTCATTTAATTTTTTAGACAATTACCTTCTCTAAGATGGATAATATATTAGTTAGAATTCAGTTCAGTTCAGTTCACTCAGTCATGTCTGACTCTTTGCAACTCCATGGACTGCAGCATGCTAGGCTTCCCTGTCCATCACCAGCTCCTGGAACCTACTCAAACTCCTGTCCATTGTGTTGGTGATGCCATTCAACCATTTCATCCTCCATAGTCCCCTTCTCCTCCAGCCTTCAATCTTTCTTAGCATCAGGGTCTTTTCCAGTGAGTCAGTTCTTTGCATCAGGTGGCCAAAATATTGGACTTTCAGCTTCAACATCAGTCCTTCCAATGAGTATTCAGGACTGATTTCCTTTAGGATGGACTGGTTGGATCTCCTTGCAGTCTAAGGGACTCTCAAGAATCTTTTCCAACAACACAGTTTAAAAGCATCAGTTCTTTGACGCTCAGCTTTCTTTATAGTCCATCTCTCACATCCATACATGACTACTGGAAAAACCATAGCTTTGACTATCTGGATTTTTGTCAGAAAAGTAATGTTTCTGCTTTATAATATGCTGTCTAGATTGGTCATAACTTTTCTTCCAAGGAGCAAGTGTTTTTGTAATTTCATGACTGCAGTAACCATCTGTAGTGATTTTGGAGCCCAAGAAAATAAAGTCTGTCTCTCTTTCCATTGTTTCTCCATCTATGCCATGAAGTGATGGGACTGGAGGCATGATCTTAGTTTTTTAAATGTTGAGTTTTAAGCCAGCTGTTTCCCTCTCCTCTTTCACCTTCATCAAGAGGCTCTTCATTTCCTCTTTGCTTTCTGTCATACGGGTGGTGTCATCTGCATATCTGAGGTTATTGATATTTCTCCCAGCAATCTTGATTCCAGCTTGTGCTTCATCCAGCCCAGTATTTCTCATGATGTACTCTGAATATAAGTTAAATGATCAGGGTGACAATATACAGCCTTGACGTACTCCTTTCCCAATTTGGAACCAGTCTGTTGTTCCATGTCTGGTTCTAACTGTTGCTTCTTGATCTGCAAACAGATTTTTCAGGAGGCAGGTCAAGTGGTCTGGTATTCCCATCTGTTTAAGAATTTTCCACAGTTTGTTGTGATCTACACAGTCAAAGGCTTTGGTATAATCAATAAAGCAGAAGTAGATGTTTTCCTGGAATTCTCTTGCTTTTTCTGTGATCCAAAGCATGTTGCCAATTTGATCTCTGGTTCCTCTGCCTTTTCTAAATCCAGCGTGAACATTTGAAAGTTCACGGTTCATGTACTGTTGAAGTTAGAATCATTAATAGATAAAAATGAATTCATCTCATTTATCATAACCCATTGTAACTAGAAATGAAGCAAGACCTCAAAATGAAAGGAATCAAAATATTTCAGTTCTGATGAAGCAAGAGAAAGATCTGGGCATGGTGCTGTCTTTAAAAGATCATCTCTCCTTGATGGTTGGAAATCTTTACAGATCCTGGCATATATCCCATTGCTCATGCTACCATGGGAAGAGGGTAGGAATAGGTGCAGCTTATCAAGAATAATTTTATCCTAAGAGAGAATGTGAACGAAGATAGTCTGTCTGGCTAGAGCACAGTATATGTGACATTGAAGGAAAAGCCTTAAATAATCTTTCAAATCAAGAATGGAATGTATGATATGAATGTACATCTATCTATCTATCTATATCTCTATATAGAATGTATGATATAGAACTGAAGTGACTGCATGGATAGCAACAAACTATGAAAAATTCTGAAAGAGATGGAAATACCAGACCACCTCACCTGCCTCCTGAGAAATCTGTATGCAGGTCAAGAAGCAACAGTTAAAACTGGACATGGAACAACGGACTGGTTCCAAACTGGGAAAGGAATATATCAAGGCTCTATATTGTCACCCTGCTTACTTAACTTATATGCAGAGTATGTCATGTGAAATGCCAGGCTGGATGAAGCACAAGCTGGAATCAAAGTGGCCAAAGCATAAGCTGTAATCAAGATGGCTGGGAGAAACATCAATAACCTCAGATATGCAGATGATACTACCTTTATGGGAGAAAGGGAAGATAAATTAACAAGCCTCCTGATGAAGGTGAAAGAGGAGAGGGAAACAGCTGGCTTAAAACTCAACATTCAAAAAACTAAGATCATGCCATCCAGTCCCATCACTTCATGGCAAATAGATGTGGAAGCATTGGAAAGAGTGACAGACTTTATTTTCTTGTGCTCCAAAATCACTGCAGATGGTGACTGCAGCCATGAAATTTGAAAAAAAAAACAAATAACACTTGCTCCTTGGAAGAAAAGTTATGACCAAGCTAGACAACCTATTAAAAAGCAGAGACATTACTTTGTCAACAAAGGTCTGTCTAGTCACAGCTTTGGTTTTTCCAGTAATCATGTATGGATGTGAGAGTTGGACCCTAAAGAAAGCTGAGTGCTGAAGAATTGATGCTTTTGAACTGTGGTGTTGGAGAAGACTCTTGAGAGTCCCTTGGACTGCAAGGAGATCAAACCAGTCAATCCTAAAGAAAATCAGTCATAAATATTCACTGGAAGCTGAAGTTCCAATACTTGGGCCACCTGACGCAAAGAACTGACTCAGTGGAAAAGACCCTAATGCTGGGAAAGACTGAAGGCGAGAGGAGACAGGAATGACAGAGGGTGAGATAGTTGGGTGGCATCACTTACTTGATGGACATGAGTCTGAGCAAGCTGCAGGAGTTGGTGAAGGACAGGAAAGCCTGATGTGCTGCAGTCCATGGGGTTGCAAAGAGTCAGACATGACCGAGTGATTGAACTGAACTGAAAGAGACTAGCTTTTGAATACTGACAAAGTAAATGAAATTACTTTGCTGAAATTACTGAGCTGCTTTTCTTGGTTGTTTGTTTTTGCATTTTGGTGATTTGTTTATATATTAGTCTTACCTTGTATTAATAATGCTAAGACTCTCTTAAGAGGAAGGATCCTACCTTTTGGCTCTCTGAGACAAATTCAGAGAGCTGTATCTTCTAACTTTTCAGGACATATGTCTCTTGTGCTATTAAGCTACATTTGGTTTTAATTGATATTGGTCAAAATGCATCAGTGAGGGAGACTTCAAATTTCAACAAATATTTCTTGCCATAGGAACAATTGTTTTCATTTTCTTATCTTTAAAAATATTTAGATCATCAGCAATCCTCTTATTGAAATGGCTCTTTTATCTGGCATTCCTCATGGCTTGAAAAGTTAGTGCTGGTGAAATTTCATGGTGGTTAGAGAACAGTCAAGGGTTTCTTTTAGTGTCTCTTCTCTTCATCTCTTTGCTTATAATTTCTAATTTTTCTCTGGAGATTTTTATCAATGTACATTCAATGTGGATTATCAATTGTACATATCAGTGTACATTATTAACTGTACATTCGCTTGTGCAAAGTTCCTAGTGTTGCCTGTTTCCTGGTGGCCATGGCTGAAATAACTTTTCTTCTCTGTTAGGCCTGATTGTGCCCACCATAGCCATTGCCTCCTGACACAATGAGATTGACAGCATTATGTTGTATTCCCCTGACTGTTCCTACCAGCTCTACCAAGCCATTTTCATTTTTATATCCTTTCATGAGAGGCAAGCAGAGGAAATCAAACTTGCATAATTCAGTTTTGAAATTCAGCTGATTACTCACAATTTAAAAGTTGGTAACTAGACAACAGGATGCAGTTGGATGAAGTCCAGGTTCCACTGGGTACTGGTGGATTTTAAGGTATGCTTAATAGTTTCTAATGCTATTTTTCTAGATTTTACTTGATAATGGTAATTAGATAGGTACCTTGGATAATTGATTACTTTGTTTTTCCTATAAGGGGAAAAAAGTACTGTCAGTGTGCATTGAACTTGTAATTGTGTTATTTTTTTTTCAAAGATAGGAAAAAAAGCCTCATGTAAATATACCTTTCCCCACCATACTACACTAATAAAAATGCTAACATTCATACTTCCTTTCAGGTTACAAATCAGTTTACTACAGTCACCTATAGCTTCACTGAACTGTTAAAAAATTATGCATTTATATTAAATAATATCTCTCAGCCTGATGCTTTCTAATAGATAAACAAATAGATGTGGAAGCAATGGAAACAGTGACAGACTTTATTTTTTTTTTTGGCTCCAAAATCACTACAGATGGTGACTGCAGCCATGAAATTAAAAGACATTTGCTCCTTGGAAGAAAAGCTATGAACAACCTAGACAGCATATTAAAAAGCAGAGACATTACTTTACCAACAAAGGTCCATCTAGTCAAAGCTATGGTTTTTCCAGTAGTCATGTATGGATGTGGGAGTTGGACTATAAAGAAATCTGAGCACCAAAGAATTGATGCTTTTAAACTGTGGTGTTGGAGAAGACTCTTGAGAGTCCCTTGGACTGTAAGGAAATCAAACCCATCAATCCTAAAGGAAATCAGTACTGAATATTCATTGGAAGGACTGACACTCAAGCTGAAACTCCAATACTTATGGCCACCTGATATGAAGAACCGATTCAGTGGAAAAGCCCCTGATGCTGGGAAAGATCGAAGGCAGCAGGAGAAGCAGGGGTGGAGGGTGGAGTGGGTTGGGTCAGAGGATAAGATAACTGGATAGCATCATGGACTCAATGGCCGTGAGTCTGAGCAAACTTCAAGAGAGAGTGAAGGACAGAAAAGCCTGCTGTGCTGCAGTCCATGGGGTCTCAAAGAGTCAGACATGACTTAGTGACTGAACATCAACATAGACCTTTCAGTATTTAAAGCATAAGTGACTCTCAGATTCTTTCTGTATAAAACTTTAAAAACTCCCAGCACCTTTCCCCCATTCCACTTTTTCTATTCTACTAAGAACTGCAATTTTCAAATGATACTGTGTTCAAATTTCTCTGAACTGTGTCTTGCTTTATTTATCATGTAGCTTGCAGCCCACTATCTGTGAGAAATTGATTTTCTTTCTTTCTTTGAATGGGATTACCGTGAACTTCCTGATATTCAAGCTAGTTTTAGAAAAGGCAGAGGAACCAGAGATCAAATTGCCAATATCTGCTGGATCATGGAAAAAGCAAGAGAGTTCCAGAAAAACATCTATTTCTGCTTTATTGACTATGCCAAAGCCTTTGACTGTGTGGATCACAATAAACTGTAGAAAATTCTGGAAGANTTTCTTTGGAATTGGAATGAAAACTGACCTTTTCCAGTCCTATGGCCACTGCTGAGTTTTCCAAATTTGAGACCTTTATAGGACTTAAAAAAACAAATCTCTGGTGAACAAAATTTTATTAATTATAGCAATCCTTGGTTGGTGACCCATTATCATCATTAATCTATGTATGACACTGTCTTGCCCCTTTTCCTGAAAATCACTGCTAATGAAGAACTAGAAATCAATAACTTACATTTATTTCTGTGTGCCTCTTCAGTTGTCTTTCCACAGACATATATGCTATCCTAAAATTTGTTATCCTTTGCTTTTTATGAAATGTACTCATCCCATGTATTTATATGCCTAAAATCATATTGTTCATATAAACAATATATATGTATAACTGATTACCTTTGCTGTACAGCAGAAACTAAACAACATTGTAAATCATCTATACTCCAATAAAAATTAATAAGAAATAAAGTGGAAAACAAAACAAAAACCAAAAAATAAAAACCGATGTTCATGTACTTTACTTTTAACCTAATAAAAGAGTAATAATGAAAACTGTAATAACTTTACCACTCTATATTGCTTTCTGGGAAATGCCATTTTGTCCCTGTGTTTTGTCTTTCATTCCTGTTGTTACTTGTTGTTCAGTTGTTAAGTACTGTCTGGCTCTTTGAGATTCTGTGGACTGTAGGATGCCAGGCTCCTCTGTCCTTCACTATCTCCCAGAGTTTGCTCAAATTCCATGTCCATTGAGTCGGATACCATCTAACCATCTCATCCTCTGCCACCCCCTTCTCCTCCTGCCTTCAGTCTTTACCAGCATCAGGGTCTTTTCCAGTGAGTTCCCTCTTTGCATCAGGTGGCCAAAGTATTGGAGCTTCAGCATCAGCATCAGCCCTTCCAATAAATATTCAGGGTTGATTTCCTTTAGGACTGACTGGTTTGATTTCCTTGCTGTCCAAGCGACTCTGAAGCATCTTCTCCAGCACCACAGTTCGAAAGTGTCAACTCTTTGGTGCTTAGTCTTCTTTATAGTCCAACCCTCACATCCGTACATGACTACTGGAAAAACCAGATCTTTGACTAGATGGACCTTTGTCGGCAAAGTTCCTGTAGTTGTATTTTTTTTTAATTCTTATTTTGTATAACATTATATTGTTATATGTACCACTGTTTATTTGTTTATAGATGGGTATTTAACTTGTTTTTCCAGTATTTTAACATTAAGAACACTATGTCTATACATATTAGCACAAGTTTCTCTTGTGCAAATTACTGGGTCATAGAATATCATTATATGTGACTTTATGTGCTGTGTCCTAAGTTGCTTCAGTCACATCTGTGTAACCCTATGGATTGTAGCCTGTCAGGTTCCTTTGTCCATGGGACTCTCCAGGCAACTCTACTGGAGTGAGTTGCCATGCCCTTCTCCAGGAGATCCTCCCAATCCAGAGATGGAACCCACATTTCTTATGTCTTCTGCACTGGCAGGCAGGTTCTTTACCACTCGCATCCCTGGGAAGCCACGTGTGACTTTATAAGATAATGTAAACTGTTTTCTAAGTGTCAGCATCACACTAATCTCCATTGTTTACAGTATCTCAAATTGTCAGATTTCTTGTTTTTTTCCTCCAATCAAATGAATTTAAAATGATATTTCATTATGCCTGTGTTTATCCTTCAATGGGTATTTCTTCTATAAACATGTTTGTATCTTGCTTATTTGTATGTTTTGTGTTTTTTCTTATTGGTTTCTAGAGATTCTGTATATATTTTTATTATTATTAATCCTTTGTCAGTTTTATATTCAAGTTTTAGTTTGGCTTTTTCTTTTATTAATATATCTTTTATGAATGGAAGTTCTAATATTAATATAATCAAATATATCAGTATTTTTTTTTTACAATTTGGAAATTTCCTTTCTGAAGCTGTCCTTTCATACCTCAAGGGTAGAAAGATATTAACTTGCATTATCTTCTAGTTTTAAAGTTTTGCTTTTCACATTAATGTTTTATGCCTTTTATGATTATGTAAATAGCATGAAATATAAAGGATGAAATATAAATCTTTTAAATTTTGTATATGATTAATCATCTTTTAGCTTCTTTGGTTACATAGTTTTTCTTTCTCCACTGATTGGCCATATTACCTCTACTGCCCATCAGAATTTCTTATATGCTGTGGACTTATTTTTGGTTTCTGTTCTTTTCTATTGGTTAGTTTTTCTTTCTTTCCTTATGATAATGCCGCACTGCCTTTTTGGTATAGGATTATAATGAGTCTATACATATAGTGGGAGCAAATCTCCTTCCTTTTCTTCTGAAGTGTTATTCTTGGCTCTTCAGTCTTCCTTAGAAATTTTGCAATGAATATTTTTAATGCTATGAAAAGCCTCATTGGAATTCTGATTGGAGATACATTAAGTTTATAAATCAATTTGAGGAAAACTGACACTTTTATGATATAAATCAGACATTTTTATGATATAAAAACTGACATTTATTTGCTGCAAGCGTGAGATAGATTTCCATTTATTTAGGTCTACTTCAATGTTTTCATTGAAGTTCTATTACTTATCATTTGTAATATATTTTATAGCTTTGTGTACTATTTAAATACTGCCTTAGAAACATTTTCTAATTCTTTGCTATGACCCTGGATCAGTGATACATCTTTCTCAGGATATCACATACAGTAAGTTACACATATCCCCTGTTAGTTACAGGTGATGATAATTTTGATCACTTGATTTATTCATAGTATAATTACACTCTATCCAATCCCTGCAACCAGTAAACAGTCTGTGAGGAGACATTAAGACCATGCAAATATCCTATTCCTCATTAAGTGTTTGGTATTGGAATAAGTCTCAGGTTCATCTTACTCTGTTCAGGGATTAGTGTGCACCTGTATTATGGGGCTTGTGGTTACCCTGGGTGACTTTACCCTTTCCTGGTCTGCTAGTCTGATCTGAGTGTGTGCCATGTTGTTATTCATTTACTCAGTTGTGTCTGACTTTTTGTGACCCCATGGACTGCAGCATGCCAGGCTTCCCTGTCCTTCACCATCTCCCTGAATTTACTCAGACTCATGTCCACTGAGTTGAAGATGCCACCCAACTATCTCATCTTCTTCATCCCCCTTCTCTTCCTGCCTTCAGTCTTTCCCAGCATCAGGGTCTCTTCTAATGAGCTGGCTCTTTGCATCAGGTGGCCAAAGTATTGGAGCTTCAGCATTAGTTCTTCCAGTGAGTATCGAGGGTTGATTTCCTTTAGGACTGACTGGTTTGCTCTTCTTGCAGTCCAAGTCAAGAGTCTTCTCTAGCACCACAGCATCAATTCTTTGGCTCTCAGCCTTCTTCGCGGTCTGACTCTCACATCCGTACAATGACTACTGGAAAAACCATAGCTTTAACTATATGGACCTTTGTAGGCAAAGTAATATCTGCTTTTTAATATGCTGTCTAGATTTGTCATTGCTTTTCTTCCAAGGAGCAAGCATCTTTTAATTTCATGGTTGTATTCACAGTCTGCAGTGATTTTGAAGCCCAAGATAATAAAGTTTGTCACTGCTTCCATTGTTTCCCCATAAAGTGATTTCTATTTGCCATAAAGTGACTAGACTGGATGCCATGATCTTTGTTCTTTTGAATGCTGAGTTTTAAGCCAGCTTTTTCACTCTCCTCTTTCACCTTCATCAAGAGGCTTGTTAATTTCTCTTCACTTTCTGCCATAAGGGTGATGTCATCTGTGTATCTGAGGTTATTGATATTTCTCCCAGCCAACTTGGTTCCAGCCTGTGCTTCNCTTTGTTCTTTTGAATGCTGAGTTTTAAGCCAGCTTTTTCACTCTCCTCTTTCACCTTCATCAAGAGGCTTGTTAATTTCTCTTCACTTTCTGCCATAAGGGTGATGTCATCTGTGTATCTGAGGTTATTGATATTTCTCCCAGCCAACTTGGTTCCAGCCTGTGCTTCATCCAGCCCAGTATTTCTCATGATGTACTCTGCATATAAGTTAAATAAGCAGGGTGACAATATACAACCTTGACATATTCCTTTCCCAATTTGGAACCAATCCGTTGGTCCATGTCTGGTTCTAACTGTTGCTTCTTGATCTGCATACAGGTTTTGCAGGAGGCAGGTAAGGTGGTTTGGTAGTCCCATCTGTTTAACAATTTTCCACAGTTTTTTGTGATCCACACAGTCAAAGGCTTTAGCGTAGTCAGTGAAGCAGAAGTAGGTATTTTTCTGGAATTCTTTAGCTTTTTGTATAATCCAATATATGTTAGCAATTTGATCTCTGGTTCCTCTGCCTTTTCTAAATCCAGCTTGTACATCTGGAAGTTCTTGGCTCACATATTGTTGAAGCCTAGCTTGGAGAATTTTGAGCATTACTTTGCTAGCATGTTTGTGCAGTAGTTTGAACAACTACCACACAGTTGCACTCAAGTTTTGCCTTGGAGTACAAAATGAAGCAGGACAGAGGCTAACAGAGTTTTGCCAAGAGAACATGCCCTGCTTGGTCCCTATTTACTGACACACCCAGAAGCTCAGGTACTAACTCCTCACTTCTGCCAGCTGCTCCCAGGTATTTCTATTCATGGCCCTCAGCAGTTTTGCTTAGAGCTCTAGGCTCTTAACTATCCCCATTCCCGTTGTCTGAACCTCAAGTCTGGTAGTCTGTTTATGTGTTGGTAGGGGAGGGCACCTTGAAAGCTTTTCTACTTCCTGTAGGACCAGGAAGTGCCATATGCCTGAGGTGGGTGGTAGCAAAACAGAAAGGTCTCTCAGAGCTTCTAGTTAGCCTTGACCTTGCAAGTCAATGAGCTCTGGTACTCTTAGAGTATAATTTGTCATTTCATGAAAATATTTTTCTCAATATTAAGTTAACTGTTTAATATCCAATACCATATTTGAAGCACTCAGGGTTTAAGAAAAATGAAAAGCAAAATTAGGATATTTGCTTCTCCAGTGGACAGATGTAATGAGTTATGGAAACCAAGATGTATCTGAAATGTTATAATACTTTAAAGTTGAGGTTAGAAAGCACATTCCTTGAAACCTATGAAAGGCAGAAAATGATTGTTAGATGATCTCTAGATCAAACCTAGTGTAATAAAATTTAGATATATTTAAAAGTTTTGAAACACAGTTATAAGTTGAAAGAGGCTATAACATGTAATTGTTATTTCTTTCACAATTTTTCTTTGACTTTTAAGAAAGTTTCCTTTTTTGTGAGGTTGATGAATAAAAGCAAAATGGGTTTAGAGGATTTTAAATTGTTGAACACATTAAGGTAAATACTAGAATTTTCCCTCCTCTCTTTTATTAAGGAGACAGCAATATTACAGTTTCTCTCACTTATTTTGTGATAGCACTATCTTATTGGGAAGATTTTATGTTGAAAATCTATAGCAGTGAACAGAAAATACTGTTGGGATGATTTGAATTGCTGGAGTCTGGCATTCTATAATGTTAGAAACACAGCACTCAAGTGAATGTCAGTGTAGCCACAGGTTGTCTTTTGGGTAAAAAACTGAGTCATTATTAGGAGAAACTGATTAGCTATGGAAATTTAATGATGTAGTAATTTTAAAGAATTTTTTGATTCTTGAAACTCTCATATAACTTCGACAGTTAGAAACAAACTCCAACTAAATAGCAATAATTTTTTGTACTTAAAAATCTGTTTGAACTAGGACAAATGAGTCCGTACCTACGTTCTCCCCTCCCCCTCTTGGAGGCAGAAAAACAAATCCTTTGGCTATTAATTTTCTTCCCTCCAAATCTGGATTTATTTTAACAGGGTTACCAGAGCACTTTGTGCATTGTGTTACTTTGTTATATTTTGGGAACTGTAGTATTTTCCAGAGCTGCTGTAACTAATTACCACAAACTCAATGTCCAGAAACAACAGAAATGTATTCTGTCGCAGTTTTGGAGACTGGAAGTCTGAAAACCAGTTGTTGGTAGGGCTGTTCTCCTCTGAACACTCTAGGGGAGAATCCATTTCTTGCCTCTTCCAGCTTTTGGCAACTCTTGCCTGATGTTCCTTGCTTGTAGCTGCATCAATCCAGAGACTGGATCTCTGCCTCCATGATCATATTGCTCCTCTCTTCGTGTGGCTTCTCCTCTATGAGTCTGAGTCAAAACCTCTGCCTTTTTCTTAAGAGTGTATATGATTGCATGTAGGGTCTACTTGGATAATAATCTGGAATAAACTCCTCTCAAGATCATTAATCACATCTGCCATTTAAGTCACTATTCATAGGTTCTTCAGTCAGCTCAGTTCAGTTCAGTCGCTCAGTCGTGTCCGACTTTTTGCAACCCCATGAATCGCAGCACGCCAGGCCTCCCTGTCCATCACCAACTCCTGGAGTTCACTCAGACTCACATCCATCGAGTCAGTGATGCCATCCAGCCATCTCATCCTCTGTCCTCCCCTTCTCCTCCTGCTCCCAATTCCTCCCAGCATCAGAGTCTTTTCCAATGAGTCAACTCTTCGCATGAGGTGGCCAAAGTACTGGAGTTTCAGCCTTAGCATCATTCCTTCCAAAGAAATCCCAGGGCTGATCTCCTTTAGGATGGACTGGTTGGATCTCCTTGCAGTCCAAGGGACTCTCCAGAGTCTTCTCCAACACCACAGTTCAAAAGCATCAATTCTTTGGCGCTCAGCTTTCTTCACAGTCCAACTCTCCCATCCATACATGACCACTGGAAAAACCATAGGTTCTTAGGATTAGACAAATCTTTGGGGACCAATTTAGCTAATTGTATTCTGTCCACTTGTTTGCCCCCAAATCATGTTTGTCCCATAGGCAAAATGCATTCACCACATCCCCAAATCCCCAAAAGTCTCAACTCATTTTAGCGTCAATTCCAAGTCCAAAAATTTTACCTAAACATTGTTGCTAAAAAATCTACATAATCTACATAATCTAAATAACATGCAGTTGAGACTCTGGGTATGGTCCATCCTGGAGCAATATTTCTTTCCATAAGTAGACCTGTGAAACTAGAAAACAAGTTTTTGTTGTTGTTCAGTTGCTAAGTCCTATCTGACTCTTCATGACCACATGGACTGCAGAATGCCAGGCTTCCCTGTCCTACACTATTTTCCAGAGTTTGCTCAAATTCATGTCCATTGAGTCGGTGATTCCATCCAACCATCTCATTGTCTGTTGTGCCCTTCTCCTCCTGCCCTCAATCTTTCCCAACATCAAGGTCTTTTCCAATGAGTTGGCTGTTTACATTAGGTGACCAAAGCACTGGGGTTTCAGCTTCAGCATTAGTCCTTCCAATGAATGTTCAAGATTGATTTCCTTTAGGACTTACTGGCTTGATCTCTCTTCTGTCCAAGAGATTCTCAGGCGTCTTCTCCAGCACCAAAATTTAAAAGCATCAATTCTTCAGCACTCAGCCTTCTTTATGGTCCAATTCTCACATCCATACATGACTACTGGAAAAATCATAGCTTTAAGTATGCAGACTTTGTTGGCAAAGCAGTGCCTCTGCTTTTAATTTGGTGTCTAGGTTTGTCATTTTTCTTCCAAGAAGCAAGTATCTTTTGATTTCATGGCTGCAGTCACCATCCACAGTGATTTTGGAGCCCAAGAAAATAAAATCTGTCACTGTTTCCACTTTTTCACCTTCTATTTGCCATGAAGTGATGGGATGCCATGATCTTAGTTTTTTGAATGTTGAGTTTTCAGCCAGCTTTTTCACTCTCCTCTTTAACTTTCATCAAGAGGCTCTTTAGTTCCTCTTTTCTTTCTGCCATTAGAGTGGTATTGTCTGCATATCTGAGATTATTGATATTTCTCCCGTCAATCTTGATTCCAGTTTGTGATTCATTCAGCCCAACATCTCACATGATGTACTCTGCATATTAGTTAAATAAAAGCGAAAGTCACTCAGTCATGTCTGACTTTTTGCGACCTCATAGACTAAACAGTCCATAGAATTCTCCAGGCCAGAATACTGGACTGGGTAGCTATTCCCTTACCCATGGAATCTTCCCAACTCAGGAATCAAACCCAGGTCTGCCATATTGTAGGTGGATTCTTTACCAACTGAGCCACTAAGGAAGCCCAAGAATACTAGAGTCAGTAGCCTATCCCTTCTCCAGCGGATCTTCCTGACCCAGAAATTAAACTGGAGTCTCCTGCATTGCAGGCAGATTCTTTACCAGCTGAGCTACCATAAGCAGGGTCCAATATACAGCCTTGATGTACTTTGCCAATTTTGAACCAGTCCATTGTTTCATGTACAGTTCTAACTGTTGCTTCTTGACTCCCACACAGGTTTCTCAGGAGGCAGATAAATTTGGTTCAAGAATTTTCCACAGTTAAGCTGTTTCCAAAATACAGTGATGGGATGACAAAATAACTATAGATATTTCTGTTTCAAAAGTAAGACTCTAAAAGGAATTAAGGGGTCATTTGAGGGTTGACTAGAGTTGGCTGCATGGTAGCCCCTCAAAAGTTATGTCCATATTCGAATTCCCAGTTTCTTTCAATACTACCTTATATGGTAAAAGACCTTATTAAATTCAGAACTTGAAAGAAGGCATCATCTGGATTATTTTGGTGGATGTGAAATGTAATCCTGTATATCCTTATAAGAGACAGGCAGAGGAATTTTGAGACAGACACACAGAACAGACACAAAGATACGGAAACAACATGACCTCAGAGGAAGAAACCAAAGTGATCAGGGCCCAAGGCAAGGAAAGCCAAGGATGATAGTAACCAGTAGAAGCTGGGAGAGGCAAAGAGCAGATTCTCCCATAGAGCCCTCAGAGGTTACACATCCCCATTCACACCTTTTTTTCAGACCTCTAGCATTCGGATCTGTGAGAGAACACACTTATAGTATGTTAAATGCCTAAGTTTGTTGTAATTTGTTACAGCAGCTGCAGGAGATGAATACAGGAACATTTGAAGTTTTTGTAGCTCTGTTTTCTTGCTCAACATTGAATTAACTTTCTTTTATGGGAAATAAATAATTTTGACTAATGAAATTTTTAGCAATAGAGTTTAACTCCAAAACATTCATCATTAACAGCCAACAACAAAGAAAAAAGCAACTGAAATGTAGGTCCTGGTATCAGTTGGATGTTTTCTGCCATTGTCAATAGGAGGGAGAGAGTATTTGTTTGTTGTAAAATTGCACTGTAACCTACTATTGAAAATCCACTAAATATCAAATTTTGCTTTCTTTCATTTTTTGGTGTTTAGACAAATTACAGGACAAAAAAATTAGCTCACATGTTATATCTGATAGGGTTTGGTGAGGAGAATAGTCACTAGTTATTAAGCTGGCTTACGACGGCCTTGGACTGCAAGGATATCCAACCAGTCCATCCTAAAGGAGATCAGTCCTGGGTGTTCATTGGAGGGACTGATGTTGAAGCTGAAGCTCCAATCCTTTGACCACCTGATGCAAAGAGCTGAGTCATTGGAAAAGACTCTAATACTGGGAAAGATTGAAGGCAAAAGGAGAAGACAGCAGCAGATTATGAGACAGTTGGATGGCATTACCGACTCAATGGACATGAATTTGAGCAAACTCTGGGAGATAGTGAAGGACGGGAACCTGGCATGCTGCGGTTCATGGGGTCTCGAAGAGCTGGGCATGACTTATCGACTGAACAACAATGACAAGGAGGTGATACAAGTTATTGTGAGAGTAAAGCACTGAGTTTTATTTTCGGAGTTCTGCAGCATCATTTAATTCATTTGCAGTGAGTGAAAGCCAGGCTGCTTAGGAATGGATGCTGCTTCTTTATTGAGAGTAAAGCAGACAGTCAATCTAACTGCTCAGGTGACCCAGCTCCTAGACCACTGAGGTAAAGAAGTAACATTTCCAGAATGAGGTAGCAGCTTTTCTGGGGCCTTCAGGACCTATTGGTAGTGGATGAGGTTGGATGGAGGGGTTCAATAAGGTTACAAGAATATAGTGCTGGCTGCTTTAAAGGAAGATGCTTTTGCACAGAAGGAGCAGCCACTGTGCTTAGTCCTGGGAATCATTTAGAACTGCTGTCAAGTGCCCTACTTAGTCATAAAAATGGATGCAATTTGAGAAAATTATGCTCCTGGCAAGCTATTATACTAGAATCAGAGGGCAGTTTGATATTTTTCAGTTGTGTTTCATCTTGAATGGAGTCTTCTTTTAGTAAAAAAAGGCTTTCTGTTGACATGTCTGAGGACAGATGCTTTCTTGCCCTCCCACACTGCCTTTCCTTTGCACAAGAGGCCCTGCATGCTATAACTTTTCACCATTAAGTCTCAGAACCTCTCTTTTTGGGTTAATGGAATATCTTGACCTGGACCATTGGCCTCTTGCTCCAAGTACATTTATTTAGTTGGGAAGGTGCAGGCTGCAGTACCACTGAAATTGCCTGGCCTCTCTCCAAGTGGGTGGAAAACCACCCTGGGCACAACCCCTGGCTCATTTGGGATCTTTCAAGGTGCGTGGGGAGCTTGGCTTTGCAGTACTTGCTGGGGTGTCCTAGAAGGTATGGATCAATGGCTACAGGTGAGCAAGTCTTAGCATCACTTTTTTCCCAAAGGTTCTCTCTGTTGTCATGACATTTACGATCTCTTAGAATTTGTTTTCCACCATGATTTTATCCATTTCTATCCTTTCAGTTTCCCCACTGTATCTGAAAATTTTAAATGTATCCAAAATGTAAATTACCCAGGAAATGAGTACCTACGAGCCCACACATGAATGCCCTCAGCCTGCTTAGGCTTTGTCGCTCTTTTCTTGGCCACCATGACTACCTCTCCTCTCAGTGTCTACTGTTTCATTAACTTCCTTGCTCTGTGCTACCTGATTATTTTGTTGTTGAATTTTTAGGACAGGAAAGTAGTAGCAATGGAAGGCAAAGGGAAGGAAGAATAGGAAGAAGTAGAAAAATTGAATCAGAAAAATTTTTATGTGTTCACTAAGGGTGGTTTGTTTTGGTTTGCTTTCTTCATTCAAAGAGTTTAAAATGCTAGGGCTGGAGGTAGGAGATGGGAGACAGAACAGATCAGAGGGAAAAGAGGAAAGGGAGGAACAGGAGGCAACAAAGGTCTCCATTCTAATCAGCAGGGAAGGGATTACAAAGCCTTCATAATGAAAGCCTTCATACACTGCCAAGCCTTCATAAATTGAGGACCATCCAGGGACATATGTCTATGGACAAGCCCCTCTGAACAGAGTGGAAGACTCAAGTCTCAAATGGTTACTCAATGCTGCCTAATCCTTCCACATACCCCTTGTATGTTTGCTCTCAACCTCTTCATTTTTCATTCTGAGCTGATGCAGTTGCGTCTGGTACTTCAGTAAAAGAGATGGAATAAATAGAAATGGAACTTTCTTACAATCCCATTACCAACTCTATCCACTCTTATGCATTACTGGCATATTGTTTTTAGCTTTGCTGTTGCCTAAAGCGTCCTCAATTCTACAACAACTTGTGCCCTGGAGGATCTCAATTCTTTTCATCTTCAATAAACTCCACTTCTCTTGTTTTTCTTCCTTCCTCTTTTGTCATCAGTTCTTTTTACTCTACTGGTTCATACCTATCATCATCCTACCTTAAAATAACACGAAATACTCTTGCCAAATGCCTCCCAGAGGCGTTCTTATATTCTGCTTAAGTCTAAGGCATGTTCAGTTCAGTTCATTTCAGTTCAGTCGCTCAGTCGTGTCTGACTCTTTGTGATCCCATGAATCGCAGCACGCCAGGCCTCCCTGTCCATCACCAACTCCCGGAGTTCACTCAGACTCACGTCCATCGAGTCCATGATGCCATCCAGCCATCTCATCCTATGTCGTCCCCTTCTCCTCCTGCCCNCGGCGGCTCGCAGCCGCCTGCGCTTAGTGAGCCGGCGGCTCGCAGCCGCCTGCGCTTAGTGAGCCGGCTCCGCAGCGCCGTTTCCTTCTCCAGGGGGCCTTCCCGCCCCAGGGATGGAGCCTGCGGCTCCTGCTTGGCAGGCGGGTTCTTTACCACGGAGCCAGGAGGGAGGCCCTTGACTACGCTTAATGACTGTATTACAGTTATCTGGCCTCCTGGGACTGTTTCCCTTCATTTCTGTGTGTTCTTACTTTTCTGATTAAACTTAGATTTGGCTAAAGTTTTTCCACGAGAAAAAAAAAAAAAAAAAAAGGCAGGTGGAAGAAAATAAAGACAAAACTTCGTGTGTTAAGTATGACACAGAAAATGTCCACATGGAAATACCCCATGAGGTTCAGAGAGGTTTAGTCACCTCCAGGGAGTGACGCCGGGACNAGGCAGGTGGAGGACATGGTGGGGGTGGGCGTGGGGGAGGAGGGTGGAAAGGACCATGGGGACCAATTCCATTGCGGTGCTACTTGGGGAGTTCAGTTCAGTTCAGTTGCTCAGTTGTGTCCGACTCTGTGCCACCCCATGGACTGCAGCACACCAGGCCTTCCTGTCCATCAGCAACTCCCGGAGTTTACACAAACCCATGTCCATTGAGTCAGTGATGCCATCCAGCCATCTCATCCTCTGCCATCCCCTTCTCATACCACCGTCAATCTTTCCTAGCATCAGGGACTTTTTCAATGAGTCAGTTCTTCACATCAGGTGGCCAAAGTATTGGAGTTTCAACTTCAGCATCAGTCATTCCAATGAATATTCAGGACTGATTTCCTTTAGGATAGACTGGTTGGATCTCCTTGCAGTCCAAGAGATTCTCAAGCGTCTTTCTCCAACACCACAGTTCAAAAGCATTAATTCTTCGGCACTCAGCTTCCTTTATAGTCCAAATCTCACATCCATACATGACTACTGGAAAAATTGTTAAGTTCTAATCCTGTTATTATACTTGGGGAGAATTTATTGTATACTAAGGTTGAGATCCAGGCTCCCCACCCAAAAGCCTTCCCAAACCTTCTTTATCTTCGGAGTCATCTTCCCAAGTCTGTGTATGTGGCCCCTGGAATATGTCCAGCCTTGCTCTGAGCTAGGCAGCAAACATCTACTAAGGGCAGAGGCTTGGATTTTTAATATAACAACACAACCAATTTACAGGAGTAATATGATTTTCTAAATCATTGGAATTAGCTAGTCAAGTCTGAGAGTTACAATTATTCAGAGGCTCAGAAGCCCTAATAACATCTGGCAAACTCCAGCTGGGGCAGAAGGAAACAAAGCAAAAACACCCACACCATACACAACAAGGAAATAAACAAAAAACAAGCCCAAGGCACCATCATCCATTTTTATTACGACATCCTTAGGGTCACCGTGTCAAGGCATGAAAGGAAATTAAAAGGAGGCATCTGAGAGGATACTGCTTACAAGGATTCTTTACTTAGAGCTTGTTAATTTTCACAGTACAGTTGCCCTGGGTTGTGAATTAAAGAAACAGACGAAAAAAATATTTCGCCTTTAACTGTACTGGAGGCCCCATGTATACTCCTGTGCCTTTTGATGAGAAGCATTAAACATTTTTAATTTAGTACATCAATTTGAAAATCTAATTTTTTTTTAATGCTTTGTAGCGGCAGACACGTTCACAGTGCTGTCACGACCATCGAAGAATTATGAGAAACTTGAACCGCAAAAAGTAAATTAGAAAAATCTCATTTCAGTTACTCTAAAAAGAGGGGAAATTAGATTTTGATTAAAATCACTCACACATACAATTTTAGGTAAACTAATTTAGCAAGACTGACTATATCATTTTTTTTCCTGCTAGTCTGTCCGTTTAATACTGGTGGTGAGGTATTTGTACCCATAACCTTTTTCACAACCAAAGGATGAAAAAAGGAACTCTAATAAAGTGGTCTCTTGACCACTGTGTACGAGGTCTGGTAGGGAGAGATTAAAGTAGTGTATTTGTCAATACAATAGACAGAAAATGGGAATGAATTAAGACTCCTTATACAGTCTTTTTACCTGGCCCTCTGCTTTGGCTTTTCAACTTTTTTTTTATTTCAACTTGGGAATTTTTACTTTAAGGAATGATGTGTCAGCTAATGTAGGAATTAATTGCATCATTAGTGCTGCATAATGTAGTCTATGGCCAGAGGCCTCAGTCTGGGTTAGACGAATACTGCCACCTCCCAGGTGAGACCAGAGAGCAGTAACTCTCGGTTCTCATTAATTACAGGCAGACCCAGGTCCTCTCCAAAGATGTTGCCAAGCTGAAGTGAAACGATGCGTATGGATGTGTTTTGTAAACTGTAAAGTGCTGCTGAAGACTGTGGTGTCAGTATTGTTCTGACATCTACGTTTGGATGACTGCCCTGTGGCACGTGAGCTTGGCTGTCTGAAATCCCAGCCTAGAAGCTAGGTTCTAAGGGGGGAAAAGACGGATAGAGCATTTTAGTTATTAAGCATCTCATACCCAATATCATTCTGAAAATTGCATTGTTAATGAATTAGAAACTTTTAAATTAAAGCTGAGGGGTGAATTATTAACTCTGTAAGAACGGGAATGGCATGGCTGGTCTACAGAAGATAGTGTCCAAAACCCATCTCCTTCCCAACTGAGCACTAGACGTGAAGATGTAGGCTTCCTTGAACTTGCCAATGAAATGTAATGAGACCTCCATGACATTAATAGGTGTGAGAGCCTTTGAAAATGGCAACCTAATGTAAAGACAAAATACCACTTCAAAAGAAATAACGAACTCTATGAGAATTCTCTGGCGGTTCAGTGACTAGGACTCTGATCTCACAGCTGAGGGCCTGGATTCAACCCCTGGTCAAGGAACAAAAATCCCACAAGCCATGTGGTGTGGGCTGAAAGAGAAAAAAATAACAAACTCCAGAATAACAGTTCGATGTTAGCAGAGGGACAAGAAGAACAGAAAGAGAAATTTTTATTGACCAATCCCTTTATGGCCTGTCTCCCAATCCTGGTATTCCAAAGGAATAAGATTGAATCAGGAGATGGAAGAGCAGAGAAATAAATTAGAAAAGTTAATTAAACTATGGGATTTGAGTGGTGAGGACATCAGTAGTGGTTCATCATTTGTAACAGTTGGGCCGCTCTGGTGGGGCTGTTGATGGTGCAGGAGCCTGTGCACATGCAGGGAGCAGAAGGAATACAGGAAGCCTCTGTACCTTCCATTCAGTCTCCCGTGAACCTAAAACTACTTTAAGAAGTAAAGTCTAAGGACTTCCCTGGTGGTCCAGAATCCGCCTGCCAAGGCATCACAACTAGAGAGTAGCCCCTGCTCACCTCAACTAGAGAAAAGGTCACACAACAGTGAAAACCTAGCACAGCCGACAATAAATAAAATGAATTTTTAAAAGTAAAATCTATTAAAGAAAAACACCTAAGATACATGGATAAGCACCAATTAATAGATCTTGGGTTACCAGAGGAGGCTGTGATGAATATGGAATTTGAAACAAAAAAATTTTTTTTTAGTCTGTTTCTTATTAGGGCTTAGAGTGATATGAAAAGCATGTCCTTGGCATTGGATACAATCATCTGAATCCTAACTCTATGTTATTTACAAACTCTATGGCTTTGGAAAAATTAATATAAGTCTCATTAATCCCAAATATAAAATGTATACTGTATCCACCCCAATAGTGATTTCATGGCATTATTGACAAGATTAAATGACCTAAAAATGTGAGAAATGCGGTGTGTTGGACATTATAAGTTCTTAGTAAATGGTGGTAGTAGTGGTTTTGTTGTATTAATATTATAACCTTTGTAGTGGTTAGGAAAAAAAATGTACTGCTTTGAGGTTATCATGTGCCATTTGTTGTTAATAGTTGGTAAAGTACTTTATAGATTAAGAGATGCATGAACATCATTTTTTAATATTCACAACAGATCTGTCAGAGAGATATTACTGCCTTTTGTTGCAGAGATGAGAGGTTGTTTTCTTATGCAATTGACTTGCGTAAGATTGTGTGGTTAGTGTTTATGCTAGAGAGAAAATAAAAATAATACTCTGAATTTTGAGGAAAAACAACTGAAATAAAAAGATGTAGGAATTCAATGACAAGAAACAAAAACAAAAAATGGATGGTAGAGTTCAGGAAGGGAACTGAAAACAACCAATAACATTTTATCAGAATGAAGGGCCATGTTAGAAGCAGTACATAGAATAGATGGAGTCTGAGGTATGGAGAAGATGCTTGAAAAAATCACATAAAATCAAATGGGGGAAGAACCAAGATATAAAAATGATTCTGTTGCTGAAAGCAGCTTCTCTGTACACTGGTGCCAAATGAAATCGCAGAGACAGAGTTTTGGGTGAAGTAGAAAAGAATAGCTTTATTGCTTTGCCAGACAAAGAGAGACACAGTGGGCTTCTGCCCTCAAAAACTATGTGTCCCAACCTGGGAGTATTTGATAAAGGTTTTATAACAAAGGTCTAAACTGGCATGGTGCAGTCCATGGAGTCACAAAGTCATGACTGAGAGACCGAACTAACTAGCTAACTAAAGACAGTGTCTCTGACAAGATTAGGGTGTGATCAGGGCTTGCATCCCCATACTCTCATCTCAGGTAGTTGGTCCCCAATCTTGGGTTTCTCTGGTGAATGACTACTGGAACTTACAGTTGAGAGACGAGGCTCTTTTCCTTGTATCGGAAAAACCCATTCAAGGCAATCCTATGAAGACCTGAAAGTAGGAAGCTAACCATGTATCTAGCAGTTAGAAATGATGCCTACTTCTTGGGATCCTGCTCTCTGGCCGTAGGCACGCTTGGCTGGTCAGTCTATGGTAATCTTGTTACTTTGGTGCTATNTTTGCCTGTTACTCCAGGTGTTTCTTGACTTCCTACTTTTGCATTCCATTCCCCTGTAATGAAAAGGACGTCTTTTCGGGTGTTCTGAAAGGCGTGTTCAGGCCTGGGTAATTCTCTGTCTTCTGCACTTCTCATCCATGGTGTCTTGATGCAGTGTGTTTTGGCAAGATGAAAGTTGTGTTGCAAATAATTATTACTGTTTGTTGTTGTGTTAACATTTGTAATGGACTTAAATATTAATAATTATAGCATTCACTAGGGTTCTGATATATATTTTTTTTAGTATGAAATAAAGAGATGAAGTGAAAGCTATCACAGTAAAGAACAGAGTGTGTGTCCTGTGTGGGAGTAATTCTTGTGACTCAAGAAAAGTATTCATAATTACTTTGCCAAGCCATTATGATGCTTTCCCCAACTTCTCATTTGACATAGAAAGTTCCTTCTTTTCACGAGGCAAGTAGTTTCAGAATTTTATTTTCTTCTAAAGTATTTATAGACATTCCAAGAAGACTAATTTGCTTTAAACAAGTGATGTCACTAAATGTATATTGCAAAAAAGTTTTTTTTCTTTTGGTGTTGTGAATTTTGTACCTTGATAATTTAAAACAATGTAGTGATTAAGAAGGGCAAAGAGCCAAACTGTGAACCCTAAACTAGAAAATAATAGCTGAAACTTAAACTCATTAAATTATCATTATTTTTTTACTCTGCTACAAATCATAGTAATTAAAAACTAAACAAACCAAGGAATGAAAATTAATCAGAAACTGGCTTTCAGTTTTCTAAAACAATTATGGTAGACTATCAAAATATTCTATGTACTGAACCAAGATCCAAGACTCAGGTTCAAACAGTGTTTTAACTTTGACACAAACTCATGATATTTGAAGTACAAGATAAGCAAAAAACAAGTGAAGATCCTGGATGACACAGCTTGTTTGTAAACTCTTAGAGGGTCAAAGATGTCACTGTTTATTACATGCTCAAAAAATGGCCAACTGACTCAAAAAAGGATCCCGACTGCTATGGTTGGAAAATTCATGACCACCCCTCAACTATAAATAGTATGTGGCATTCAATCAGGTAAACATTAGGGTGGCATTTATGTATCCCTTTAATTATTATTTTTTCTCAGCTTTAACCTCTTTCTTCTGAACTCCCCACTTACCCCTGGGGTAGAGAATGGGACATATAATTCTCCTCACTAATGCAGTATTATTATTAATAATAGGATTTACAGCTTTTTTAAAAAGTTGAAGTATAGTTTAAGGTGTCATGTTAGTTTCAGGTATACAGCAAAGGGATTCAGTTATATATATATGTTATGTATATATAATATATATACATATCCTTTTTCAGATTCTTGTCTCTTGTAGGTTATTATAAAATATTACATATAGTTCCCTGGCTATACAGTAGATCCTTGTTGGTTATTTTATATTTAGTAGTGTGTATACTCTCCCCAGGTCGGTAGGTTCATTTTTCAGTGTCCTATCTTTTTTGCTTTTTCATACTGTTCATGGGGTTCTCAAGGCAAGAATACTGGTTTCCCATTCCCTTCTCCAGTGGACCACATTCTGTCAGACCTCTCCACCACGACCCGTGCCCCACGTGGCATGGCTTAGTTTCATTGAGTTAGGCAATGTTTAGTTTCATTGAGTTAGAACTAACACTCAGAAAAAGATGTCCTTTTCATTGTAGGGAACTGGAATGCAAAGGTAGGAAGTCAAGAAACACCTGGAGTAACAAGCAAATTTGGCCTTGGAGTACAGAATGAAGCAGGGCAAAGACTAATAGAGTTTTGCCAAGAAAATGCACTGGTCATAGCAAACGCCCTCTTCCAACAACACAAGAGAAGACCCTACACATGGACATCACCAGATGGCCAACATCAAATTCAGATTTATTATATTCTTTGCAGCCAAAGATGGAGAAGCTCTATACAATCGGCAAAAATAAGACCAGGAGCTGACTGTGGCTCAGATCATGAATTTGTTATTGCCAAATTCAGACTTAAGTTGAAGGAAGTAGGGAAAACCACTGGAGCATGCAGGTATGACCTAAATCAAATCCCTTATGATTATGCAGTGGAAGTGAAAAATAGATTTAAGGGACTAGATCTGATAGACAGAGTGCCTGATGAACTATGGAATGAGGTTCATGACATTGTACAGGAGACAGGAATCAAGACCATCCCCGAGAAAAAGAAATGCAAAAAAGCAAAATGGATGTCTGAGGAGGCCTTACAAATGGCTGTGAAAAGAAGAGACGTGAAAGGTAAATGAGAAAAGGAAAGATATACCAATTTGAATGCAGAGTTCAAAGAAGAGCAAGGAGAGATAAGAAAGCCTTCCTCAGTGATCAATGCAAAGAAATAGAGGAAAACAACAGAATGGGAAAGACTAGAGATCTCTTCAAGAAAATTAGAGACACCAAGGGAACATTTCATGCAAAGATATGGTATGGGCCTAACAGAGGCAGAAGAATACACAGAAGAACTGTACAAAAAGATCTTCATGACCCAGATAATCACAGTGGTGTGATCACTCACCTAGAGCCAGACATCCTGGAATGTGAAGTCAAGTGGGCCTTAAGAAACATCACTACAAACAAAGCTAGTGGAGGTGATGGAATTCCAGTTGTGCTGTTTCAAATCCTAGAAGATGATGCTGTGAAAGTGCTGCATTCAATATGTCAGCAAGTTTGTAAAACTCAGCAATGGCCACAGGACTGGGAAAGGTCAGTTTTCATTTCAATCCCAAAGAAACTCAGTACCAAAGAATACTCAAACTGCTGCACAATTGCACTTATCTCACATACTAGTAAAGTAATGCTCAAAATTCTCCAAGCCAGGCTTCAGCAATATGTGAACCATGAACTCCCTGATGTTCAAGCTGGTTTTAGAAAAGGCAGAGGAACCAGAGATCAAATTGCCAACATCTGCTGGATCATGGAAAAAGCAAGAGGGTTCCAGAAAAACATCTATTTCTGCTTTATTGACTATGCCAAAGCCTTTGACTGTGTGGATCACAAGAAACTGTGGAAAATTCTGCAAGAGATGGGAATACCAGACCACCTGACCTGCCTCTTGAGAAACCCGCACGCAGGTCAAGAAACAACAGTTACAGCTCGACATGGAGCAACACACTGGTTCCAAATAGGAAAAGGAGTATGTCAAGGCTGTATATTGTCACCTTGCTTATTTAACTTCTATGCAGAGTACATCATGAGAAATGCTAGGCTGGAGGAAGCTCAAGCTGGAATCAAGATTATTGGGAGAAATATCAATAACCTCAGATATGCAGATAACACTACCCTTATGGCAGAAAGTGAAGAAGAACTAAAAAGCCTCTTGATGAAAGTGAAAGAGGAGAGTGAAAAAGTTGACTTAGAGCTCAACATTCAGAAAACTAAGGTCATCACCTGTCCCATCACTTTGTGGCAAATAGATGGGGAAACAGTGGAAGCAGTGGCTGGCTTTATTTTTGGGGGCTCCGAAATCACTGCAGATGGTGATTGCAGCTGTGAAATGAAAAGACGCTTGCTCCCTGGAAGGAAAGTTATGACCAACCTGCATATTCAAAAGCAGAGACATTACTTTATGAACAAAAGTCTGTCTATTCAAGGCTATGGTTTTTCCATTGATCATGTATGGATGTAAGAGTTGGACTATAAAAAAAGCTGAGCACAGAAGAATTGATGCTTTTGAACTGTGGTGTTGGAGAGGAGTCTTGAGAGTCCCTTGGACTACAAGCAGATCCAACCAGTCTGTCCTAAAGGAGATCAGTCCTGAGTGTTCATTGGAAGGACTGATGTTGAAGCTGAAACTCCAATACTTTGGCCACGTGATGGGAAGAGCTGCCTCATTTGGAAAGACCCTGATGCTGAGAAAGATTGAAGGCAGAAGGAGAAGGGGACGACAGAGGATTAGCTGGCATCCCCGACTCAATGAACATGGGGTTTGGGTGAACGCTGGGAGTTGGTCATGGACAGGGAGGCCTGGCGTGCTGCAGTTTATGGGGTCACAAAGAGTTGGACACTACTGAGAGGCTAAACTAAACAGAGTGGGTGTACCAGTCTTCCCTGGTGGCTCAGATGGTAAAGAATCCACCTGCCATGCAGGAGACCTGAGTTCAATCCCTGTGTTGGGAAGATCCTCTGGAGGAGTGCATGGCAACCTACTACATTATTCTTGCTGTAGAATCCCCATGGACAGAGGAGCCTGGCAGGCCACAAAGAGTCGGACGCAACTGAGTGATTAAGCATAGCACAGTGTGTACATGTTTAGGATTTGCAACTTCAAATTGATCTTCATTTTATGGATGAAGGAAAAATTGAGAGATGGCAGGGTCAGAGTTTTGAATGGGCCTTAATTGTTCTTATGTTTAGTGGTTAGTATTTGAAGCAAATAATAAGCTTTTTAGAGGATTCTTGTTGCATTCTGGGTTAAAAGATCTGCCATAAAGTGCTCCTGTGCTTCATTGATGTGCTAAGAATGATTTTTCTTAAAGAGAAGACTGAAGTTAAATGTTGATAAAATAGAGTTTAGTTCTCCCTTCTTCTTTTTAATTATTCTTGAGATCACTAAGTACAGAGGAATCTGGCCTACTGGCAAGATTTTTTCATAACAATTGTGCATAAATTTCATTTACAACAAATTATTTTCAGTTTCATTCAGAGTGGATGGTATCTGCTAATGCACATGCCAACAATGTCTATAAAGAAAGATACTCTTTTAGAATGTTGAAGCTCTGCTACTGCTGCTAAGTCACTTCAGTCGTGTCCGACTCTGTGCGACCCCATAGATGGCAGCCCATCAGGCTCCCCCGTCCCTGGGATTCTCCAGGCAAGAACACTGGAGTGGGTTGCCATTTCCTTCTCCAATGCATAAAAGTGAAGAGTGAAAGGGAAGTCGCTCAGTCGTGTCCGACTCTCAGCGACCCCATGGACTGCAGCCCACCAGGCTCCTCCATCCATGGGATTTTCCAGGCAAGAGTACTGGAGTGGGGTGCCATCGCCTTAGCAATGACAAAGTATAAAAAGAAAAGCAAAATCACTCCATTGGTCAACTCATTTGATTTATTCTTCAACAAAGAAACTGCTTGTATTGTGAAGGCTAAATCGGTAAGTCTGGAGTTAGCCTGAGGTATCCTACTGAAATATGAAATGTTTCTGTACTACATTGACTCCTGGCCAAGGCATGAAACACACTGATGTTATTTTGTGAACACAGGCAAGTGAGTTTTAGACTGGTTTATATAAGCTTCTGAGTATTATTTATTAATAACAGCTAGAGTGGTGATTTGCACCTGGCTTCAGTGAGACCCAGGGAGGGCTCTACAGTTGAGGCTGATTGCATATTAGGATTATACCCACAAAACCAGCAAAACTGAACAAACAAGCAAAAGCAAAACAAAACAAAACAAAACCCAAAATACCTCAAGCACCCAGCTGAAACTTTATTTTAGGCTTTTAGGCTTTTTGGTTCCAAAGTGTCCCGTGCAGTTATTGGTGGTTCCTCATCCAAGAGAGAAGGTGCACCCTCAGAGAAGGAGGCCAAAGGAGCCCATACCTAACTGCCTGGGTTCCTTGCTGTGAGGCAGCCTTTGCTGAGAGGCATATCCCTACCTAATTTCTTTTTCTATATTGTGCTTAAAAGAACTTCTGGCATTGTACCTTTATTCAAAGAATATCAGAATCTTGTAGGACATTTAGACGGGCTCTACTTGAGTTTTTAAAAAAACATTTGACTCCCAATTGTTAAAAAATGACATTTTTAAGAGTAGTTTTAGCACCACTGAAAAACTGAAGGAGCAATTATGTGCCATATACTCCAGCCACACATACCTAGCCTCGCCATTATCAACATCACCCACCAGAGTGGTATATTTGTTATAGCTGATGGACCTGCATTGACACATCATGATCACCCAAGGTCCGTGGTTTACCCTAGAGCTCATTTCTGGTGTTGAACTCTTTAGTGGTTTGACAAATGTATAATGACAGGCAAACGCCATTATTGTTTCATGCCGAGTATTTTCACTGCCCTAAAAATCCTCTATGCTATGCTATTCCTTTCTCCCCTTCCAATCCCTGGAAATGTCTGATCTTTTTACTGTCTCCATAGGTTTTGTTTTTTCTAGAGTGTCATGTCACTAGAGTCATATAGTATGTAACCTTTTGAGAGTGACTTTTTTCACTTAGTAATACGTGTTTAAGTTTCCTCCGTGTCTTTTCATTTCTTTTTAGTGCTGGATAATATCTCTTTGTTTAAATGTACTGCAGTTTATCCATTCCCTAAACGCACCTTGGTTGCTTCCAAATTTTGGCAGTTATAAACACAGCTGGTGTAAATATCCATGTGCAGGTTTCTGTGTGGATGGAAGTTTTTTATTCCATTAGGTAAATGCTGAGGAGCATAATAAAGTATAGTAAGAGTGTGTTTGGTCTCGTAAGAAACCACCAAACTGTCTTCCCAAGTGGCTGTACCATTTGGCATTCCCACCAGCAATAAATGAGAGTTTCTGCCTCACCACATCCTCACCTGCCTTTGATATTGTTGGTATTCTGGATTTTGGTCATTATAGTAAATGTGTTGTTGTTGTTGTTGTATCTAACACTTTGTAACTCTATGGACTGTAGCCCGCCAGGCTCCTCTGTCCATGGGATTTCCCAGGCAAGACTACTGGAGTTGCCATTTCCTTCTTCAGGGGACCTTCCCAACACAGGGATTAAACCCATGTCTCCTGCATTGGCAGGCACTGGCAGGTGGATTCTCTACTACTGAGCCTCTAAGGAAGCCCAGAAGATGTGTCCTGGTATCTTATTGAAAGTTGCATTTCCTTAATGACATATGATGTGGTGTCTCTATTGTGTCCTTTTCCTGTTAAAAAAAAAAAACATAGATTTTTAAGTCATTCTGGGTCCTCTGTATCTTCTTGATTAAGTAAATCCAGCCTAATGGCCACTATTAAAGCAGTATTATTGGTGGCTTCTTTTGTATCCTTGCAGAATGTATTATTTGTATATTATTTAAAAGTTCTTACAAATTAAAATTATATCACTGATAACATTTGATACTTTAAAAATCATGTGAGTATGTATATTATTTTTAGTTTTAAGAGAAACTATTAATGAAAGAAATAGCAAAATAAAGCAAATATAGTTGATGTTAATTTAAAAATTTTTACAATTTTATGTTAAAAAATATATTCTTTTCTGAGAGTTTCAAAATTTACAACAAGGAAAAGTTAAATATTGTGTATGGTAATTTCCCAGGTGCTTCTAATGAAAAAATGGTTTTAATTAGCCATGTCTGTAGAGTATATGAAACCCCAGATGGCAGTAATATTTAGGGCCCTTTGAATCTGCTATATATTATTCATGGTATTTCATGTGTTTTCCCCCATTTTCCTTTAGAATTCTCACAGAATTTTTCTCTAAAAGTATCTATTCTCCTGAAATCCATTCTCTGAAATTATATTTGTCTTCAGCTATTACTCATGGCTTTGCTTAGGTGAGGCTCTGAGCAGTTGCCCATTTGTTCAGTTTCTAATGGACTGCATATGTGCTTGTGTGGTTGGCTGCATTTCATGACTCCTCACGAGGCTAAATATCTTTAAGTGGTGGTTTTGTTTTGTCAAGAGCCAGGGGTATTTGTTTGTGGGCAGTGGGAACTGAGAGTAGGTGCAGGATTTGAGTGGTGGTGTGATGGACACATGGTAGATAAGGAATCTGAAAATCATCATCCAAAAGGCATAAGCAGGTACATTCTAGCTTGCATTACTACATGATGTGGTGGTGTAAGAGAAGCTCACGTGGCTAGAGTCTTTTCACTATTCTGATGCGCAATAAAATATCAAATCTTCCTTTTAAAATTTTCTCAAGTCTCTCGCATGGTGTTGTTACTTTGACCTAACACACAAGGGACATTTTGGTGAATTGCTTTTCAGTATCTAGTTTGTGGAAAGTAGAGGAACATGAGGGGTGTGTGTGTGTGTGTGTGTGTGTGTGTGTGTGTGTGTGTATGTGTGTGTGTGTTCACCCTTTATATTGTGTCATCTGGCTCACACATGTACTGTTGTCTATGAAAGCAGGCTCACTCAATTTTCCCATGACATTTTCTCATTTTTAAAATTTTGCATGGGATTAGCTTTTGATTTTAAATGTTAGAATGCATTCATGGTTCGGCTGGCTTCCTTTAGGACTTCTGTCCTGTGGATCAATGGAATTCTCTCTTATGTGTATAATAATCTCTCTTACCTTTAACAGTCCTTTTAAAAATCTCTCTCTGATATGTCATCTGAGCTATTTAATAGTGTCTATTGTACTGTCATATGCATGAATGTGGTTTTATGAAAAGGGTCAGTCTGACAGAAGTATGGAGTCGAGATCCCCTATTGAGATCCACAATGCCATTAGAAATGGAAAGGGCAGTGGGGGCATTAGGGCAAATTTGGGAGTCATGCGGCATTCATCAATATAGTGTAGTGAGGAACATCAAAGACTGTTGGAGGCAATGATGATCTCGTTCCTTTGAGTCCTTGTTCACTAAAACTGCACTGAACTTCCAGTTGAACACCAACCATCACTGTTACTTCTCACTCTGCTCAGGAGATGGTTGGTGAAACACAAGTGAGTGTGAATTTCTGTTCTCTCCTTCAGCTCCCATCAGTCCAAATTCTTCAAGGGAAATAACACAGATGGGGGATCGAAGAAAGAAAACAGAGAGGAAATGGAAACAATGTATACTTAGGCAACTAGCAAATGCCGACACCATTCAGTAAAATCATTTTTCCTTTGGGTCAGGAGAAGCTCGGTAGTGAAAAGTCTAAACAATTCTCTTTCCATAATCATTAACATCAGACTTTGAGTTAGCAGAACAATTTTGAAAAAGTTTAAATGAGAATTATCTAAAATCAATAGAACTTTTAAAATGGTATGAAAAATGGATACAGAATATATCAGCTTTATGTTCATCCATCTGTATTAGAACAAAATGCATAAGGTAAGACAAATAGGCGATTCATAATTTGGAAATTTATTAAGTGGTCAGGAACAAAACAATAGTGCCCACTCACATAGTATTGGAAGTCCTGTCTGCAGCAATCAGACAAGATGAGAAGATCTGTTTACTGGACTCTAAGACTTTATTAAGCAACAGTAATTAAGACAATGTGGCACTGCCTCAGGAAAGACAAAGACAGATGAAATAAATCAATTGAATAGATAGTCCAAAAACAGACCCACACATATGTGAATACATGTGTTATAACAAAGGTTATATCTTTGTTGTAAAGGTGAGTAAAGAACAATCTTTTAGATTAATGACGTCTATATAATTTACATAGAAATAGAAAAATTAGTATTATACCCCTATGTTAAACATAAGGCAAACAAACAAAAAAGGAAACGTTAAGTAAATTGTATGTCTACTGTGAAAAGTAACACTGTAACTCCTAGATAATAACATAAGAGAATGTATCATGACCTGGCAGTAGGGAAAGGCTTCTTTATTTATTTATTTATTTTTATTTTTTATTTTTTTCTGTCTCAGGTGTACATGAGTTCCCAATCTTGAACCACCCCCCCCCCCCCCCCCCCCCCCCACTNCCAGCAAAGCACAGCCTCCGCTCGCTTGCCACCCTGGAGGAAGGGTGTCTCCTCACCGCCGCCCCTCCCGACCCTCCAGGCCCTCCCGCGTCAGCGCAGCCACTGTTCCTTGGACGCAGATTGGTCTTCCCGGTCCCCGACCCTGACCTTGGACGCGGGGTGGCTCCTCCTGGCTGTTCCTGTGCCATCACAGCCTGGCACTCTCAGCCGCTGCCCCTGACCTTGGATGTGGGGTAACTCCTCTCAGCCGCGCTGAATGCACCGGTTGTCGCAGCCACCCATGCTGAGTGCTAATCAATCAGTGAGTGGCTCCTCCCAGCCCCCGACCCTGGCCTTGGACGTGGGGTGGCTCTTCCTAGCCCCCAACCCTGGCCCTGGACGTGGGGTGGCTCCTCCAGCCGCTGCCCCTGACCTCGGACGCGGGGTGGCTCCTCTCAGCTGTTCCTGTGCTGTCACAGCCCGGGACTCTCGGCCGCTGTCTCTGTCCTCCGACGTGGGGTAGCTCCTGTTGGCTGCGCTGAGTGTGCCCGCCGCCTGGCCGTCACAGCTGCTTGCGCTGAGTGTGCTGGCCCGTCCAGCTGTCGTAGCTGCTTGCACTGAGTGCCAAAGGGCTTCTTTAAAAAGACACAGAAAGCATTAACAATGGAGGAAAAGGCTGATAAATTGAAGTACTACTGCTAAGTCGCTTCAGTCATGTCCGACTCTGTGGGACCCCATAGACAGCAGCCCACTAGGCTCCCCTGTCCCTGGGATTCTCCAGGCAAGAACACTGGAGTGGGTTGCCATTTCCTTCTCCAATGCATGAAAATGAAAAGTGAAGGTGAAGTCGCTCAGTCGTGTCTGACTCTTAGCGACCCCATGGACTGCAGCCTTCCAGGCTCCTCCGGCCATGGGATTTTCCAGGCAAGAGTACTGGAGTGGGGTGTCATTGCCTTCTCCAAAATTGAAGTACACTGAAATTTAAAATTCTGGCCATCAAAAGATACCATTATTGTAGTAAAAAAGCAAGCTTAAAGCAAAAAATATTTGCAACATGTAGATCCAATAGAGGACCCATATCCAGAATATATAAAGAACTCTTAAAAGTCAGTTTTTCAAGACTGTCAGCCAAACGAAAAAGGCAAAGAGATTTTAACAAGCACATCACAAGAATTGCCCCCATAAACTTAATAGTCACTAGGGAGATCCAAATTAAAGCACAATGATATGTAACTATCCACTCATCAGAATGGGCAAAATTAAAAGATTGCAAGGATATTAAAAAATATGCATTCTCACATGTTCTTGATGACAATATAAACTGATAAACTTCTTTGAAAACAGCTTGTCATCGAATATAAAAAGTGGAAGATATAACCTGTAACTAAGACAATCCAGTCCTAAATAAATAACCAGTGTTCTGCTGATAAATGTTTAACTTTGAGTTTTGTTTTTATCGAATCTGCCCTGAAAGTCTGTGTTTTTTAATAGGAACAGTCATCCCATTGACATTTAATGTAATTACTGACAATTTTGTTGAAATCTATTGACTTACTAGATGTTTTATGGGACATGCTGTTTAACATTCTTTGCTCTATTCTTTCATCTTTTAAACTGATTAAATGCTTTTATTCCTTAATCATTTCCTTCTGCTGTTTGGAAATTAAACCCTCATTTGCTATTCTTTTAGTATTTTCCTGAGAAACTGCACAGGCACCATTCACTTGCCAAAGTCTGGTTTTAATTGGCGCTTTTTCCTCGTCTGAGAAAACTCAAGGGCTGTAAAATACTTTAAATCTACTGGCATATTTCCAAATTATGTTTTTATATATTTTGTTGTTGTTGTTTAGTTGTAAATCATGTCTAACTCCTTTATGATCCCATGGACTGTAGCCTGCTAGGCTCCTCTCTCCATGGGATTTTATGGGCAAGAATACTTGTCATTTCCTTCTCCAGGGGATCTTCCCAGACCAGGGATTGAACTTGCATCTCCTTCATTGGAAGGTGGATTCTCTCTACCCTTGAACTACCAAGGAAACTCTGTCACATATTTTATTTCTGTTCAACTATATATTAATTTTATAGTTACTATACTATATCTTCATATTTATATAGATAGACTATGATACTAGAGATGAACCAATATATATACAATGAATACATATAAAATACCAACATACAAAATGAAGATATATAGCATATGTAGGTATACATATAGTATATACTTTTTATTTCCTCCTGCATCTCTGAGTTTCATCTGAAATTATTTTTTGAAGAACTTCATTTGTTATTTTCTTTTGTGCAAGTCTACTAATGAAGAATTTCAGTTTTTCCCTCAAAAATGTCTCTTTTTATCTTTTGAATAATATCATCTCTGGGTATAAAATTCTAAGTTAAAAAATAGAGAAATACTAGCACTTTTAAACAGAGAAGGCAATGGCACCCCAGTCCAGTACTCTTGCCTGGAAAATCCCATGGACTGAGGACCCTGGTGGGCTGCAGTCCATGGGATCGCGAAGAGTCGGACACGACTGAGCGACTTCACTTTCACTTTTCACTTTCATGCATTGGAGAAGGAAATGGCAACCCACTCCAGTGTTCTTGCCTGGAGAATCCCAAGGACGGGGAAGCCTGGTGGGCTGCCGTCTGTGGGGTCGCACAGAGTCAGACACGAGTAAAGCGATTTAGCAGCAGCAGCACTTTTAAAAGTAATAAATCTATAATATTAAATATTATTAAACAGGATGTAATTTCATTGTCTCCTTCCTTTAGTTGTTGCTGTGTAGAAGTCTGCCATTATTAATATTTGTTTTTTTGGAGGTAATGTAGTCTTTGTTTTCAGGTTGCTTTTTAATGGTTTTCTCTGTTTTTGATTTCCTCAGTTTCCTTTTGTGTACCTACTTGTGGATTTATTTTCTTAACCTACTGTGATTTATAGTGCTTTTGACTCTGTGACTTGATTTTTTTTAAGATATCAGTTACAGAAAATCCTTAGCTATTACCTCTTCAAATAACATTCCAACCTCTCCTGCCTTCTGGAACTTGTGCATTTATAGCCTTTTTCATTAAATGCTCTTTATCTTTCATCATGTCACTTTTATTTTCTTCATTTTCTTCTGTATGAAACATTAATCAAAGCCTATACATTTGTGAATGTTACTGTATTGAATCTGAATTCATACTTGATTGTTTTTGTGTTTTATTAAGTGGAATGAACATTTTATAAAATAAGGAAAGTGACAAATGGTTCACAAACATATTTTACTTTACAGTTGTATGACATTTACTTCAGAGTGTTTTGTTTTCCCAAGAAAGTAAAGATACTGGCGAACTTCCTTTTATTCCAGTCCATCTCCATGTTCTCTTTATACCATAATTAAGTTCATTTACTACTTTGTGTCCCTAATATTTTTGTGTCTTAAAATATACTACTTTGTGTGTTTGCCAAATATCACTTTGGCAATTGCATGTATTTAAGACCGCCAAAAATACATGTAGATCTAGTTTCTCCATTTTTCTGGTATATAACGTTGTATTGTTTGAGTCAAACACAATTATTTTATTGATTTAATCCCTAGTCACAGACTTCTGTTTTTTTATGCTTATAAAAATATATAAGTGAATAACTTTTAATTCCCTCCTCATGCACCTGTATTTGTATCTTTAGGGAAAACATTTCAAAGAGAAATAACTGAGTTAGAGGGCATGAATATTTTCAACATTTGCTAGCTATTGCTGGATAATTGTCTGATTAATCTACAAAGTGGTGGTCCTTTACTTTCTGTATAGAAGTTTTTGTGTTAGCACATCCCTACCAAGACATACCTTGTCAAAAGTTTTGTTTTTCCCAATCAGACAAATATGGAAATGTTTTGTGGATATACTCTCACAGGTTAGTAATGCTAGTAAGCATCTTTACATATCTTTATTTGCCATTGTGAATTATCCTGTAAATTGCCTCTTTGTAGCTTTGACCTCTTTTCTTTTTTTAAATATTGCCTAATAGTTATTGATTTTATATCTTGAGTACTAAGCTTTTACATATTGCAAATTTTCTCTGTCTTTAGCTTATTTTTTTAACATATATAAATTCATTTATTCTAAATACAAGTATATATGCATATACAATAAAAAAATCCACATAATTATAACTTTATAAATTTTACATTTTAAGAAAAGTGGTCTGGACAGGAAAATTCTGAATGTGTATCTCATTTTTAAAGAGATATAATTTTTTTTTTTTAAGCTATGTCCTTTGACTACTTACACTATTCTCCAAAATAATGGTTTGGAGTTGAAAGGTTTCCTTTCTTGAATTAATGTTCAAAGTTTCTTTTTATTTAATTAATTTACTTTTATTTGTATGTATGTGTGTATGTGGTTTAACAGTTATAGCAAAATATATTCAGCTGGTTTGGGGTTACAAGGGATGTTTTTTAAAGTTCCTCCCTCTGTGTTGTCAAGATACTGTTTGTATTGAAGCTATAAACTTTATTTTGGCTTAGTTATAGAGTTCACTCAAGGAGGAAACTCAAGTCATATTTAAAGAAAATAGGTTAACAACTTTCAAAGTGGTAAAGACTTAATATGTTCAGCACAAATGCAATCAAAATGCAATTGGTTGTTACTATTTTTTTAATGGCTTAAACAACTAAAAAGTCTGCCTTAAAGGTAGACTTTTTTCCCTTAAGCAGTCACACTTAAAGACTCTGGTGTTTAGGTTTTGTCTTTTCTTTTAGAGCCTTCTTAGCCATGGAAATAAAGAATAAAATTTGGGTTATTTTATATATGTGACATTCATCAATTAATCTTTTTATTGGTACTGAGAAACATCAGGTAAATTCTCTAATGATTACTGATAGTAGTTTGGGTTCATGTGTATATTAAAGATTTTTTATCACCATCCTGGTTCACCCTGTCCAACATTCTGCTTTCCATAAGGATCAAGTTTTCTCTACATTTCCAATTTCTTACTCCAACCTCTCTCTGGCTGGATTATTCTATACAGGTGAAATGAAAATAGCAGCGAATATATTTACCATATGATTATTACAGTTCTCCAATATGGAGAATTCCTGTTCAAACAAAATCAAGCTACTCTTCTGAAGCTAGGATTTATTTTACCTGATCTGAGGAGTAGAAATGTCTCAGCTTTCCCACTTGGTGGCTGTGGCCTGGGAGAATAACGAATCTTGAATTCTGCTCATGAAGAGAAAGAAGGCAGACTCTGTTATGAGCCCGGGAGAGACCTGATGGTAGTAATCATTATTAAAAGCCATGATTCTGCTCATGAAGAGAAGGCAGACTCTGTTATGAGCCCAGGTAGACACCTGATAGATAGTAATCATTATTAAAAGCCATGATAGGTGATAATGAACTTAGTTCTGAGATGTACAAATCACATAACTAAATATCAATAATTATTTCTAAAAAGGCTCACTTATTTCAGCATCTTCTGCATTCCTTTTATTTATTTAAAGTAAATCATTCTATGTGCATTACAATACTCACAGGAATTTCTTTCAACCAAATATGCCTTTAGCTTATTAAGTGAATTTTATTTATGATGAATTTTGCTGGGAAAAGTATTTGACTTTGATATGGCCAATTTTTATTATCTATATTCTTTGAGTAGCTTTTTAAAGAAAATTTTACTATCTCCATATCATATAGAAACTTCCTTAGTACTTCCATCATTTTTTCAAAGCATGATAAACTTACAAAATTACATTTAGATATTTATATATGGTTGCAATACATTTTGTTTATTGTTCTTAGAACTTTTGAGTATGTACTTGGAGTTTAGCTTTCCATATGGATAACCAGTTGTCCCAGTACCTTTTATTAAGTAGTTTAGCTTTTGTTTTGTGATTCTGAATGCTAATTCTTCCGATATTAAGTTTTTCTGTATATATGTGTGCCCATGTGGTTGTATATCTCTTGGCTTTCTGTTCTGTTCAGTGTTATTGTCTTACAGTATTAAAATCACCATATTTTATAATGATTGTTAGTAGCTGGTAGGTTATATCCATTTTATTTATTATTCTAGGAAATTTTCTTAGCTACTCTATATGCTTCTTAAAATCTGAGCATCCAAAGCATTTTTATTATAGAAATAGAGATTTAGAAAATGCACACACAACAAATTACAGCTTAATGAGTTATTGAAAGGCCTTATAACTGCAGTAGGGTCAAGAAATAGAAATTTCCAGACTTCTCTACAAGCCTCTTTTGTCCTTGCCTGATTACAGTTCTCTTCCTCCCCCTCAGAATAACAACTGTCCTGATTTTCATATTGGGGGAGGTTTCTTTTTGGCTTTATTACCAATTGTGGATCCTAGAAAGATTATCTTACCTGTTTTTATAAAAATTTAAGATTTCTTTAAGTTTCCCATTAAGTTACAGATTTCCCTTCATCCTTTTTATCTGTACACTTTACAGTGGACCTTTGAACAACATGGGATTAAGAATGTCAATGCTCTGCATAGCTGAAAATCCACTATAATTTTATCTACCATTGGTTATCTTGTATTTGCACTTTGGATTAAACCAACCATAGATTATGTAGTACTGTAGTAGAAGTTAGTGAAAGATATCTGTGTGTAAGTGGATCTGTGCAATTCAAACCCATGCTGTTCAAAGGTCAACTCTATTCAAGGAATCTTGGTGTTGGACATACAGCATTTCTCATGGATTGGGTTTTTAAAGTTGCATGCACATGTAAGGGCTCAATGTGTTTCTGTGTCCTCTGAATTTTTCAAAATGTTCAGCCTGATCCAGAGGCTGGATCAGACTATGTTTTATTCTTTCGGCAGAATTACCAGTTACTGTGTTATTTCATCAGGGAGCACATAATGCCTGGTTGTCTCTTTTTAAGATATAAATAGCTGTAGGTGCTCAGAGCCTAGACACATTTATTTATTAGGTAATACAAAATGACATTCTGTGTCTATTATTTCTTCTCTACTTATAGTTGAAATAGTTTTATGACATTTATCTTCACCTACTATTTAGTTATCCAGTCTTCCCTGATAGCTTAGTTGGTAAAAGAATCAGCCTGCAATGCAGAAGACCCAAGGTCATTCTTGGGTCAGGAAGATCTGCTGGAGAAGGGATAGGCTACCCACTCCAGTATTCTTGGGCTTCCCTTGTGGCTCAGCGGGTAAAGAATCTTCCTGTAATGTGGAAGACCTGGGTTAAGAATCCTGCAATGCAGGAGACCTGGGTTTGACCCCTGGATTGGGAAGACCCCCTGGAGAAGGGAAAGGCTACCCACTCCAGTATTCTGGCCTGGAGAGTTCCTGGACTGTATAGATCATGGGGTCACAGAGAATCTGACATGACTGAGTGACTTTCACTTTCAGCAAAGGGAGAATATGTTTGATTCTTTCCCTTTACTTACTAGTTTTCAAAATATTGAATTGCTTTCCTATCATTAAACCGAAGAGAATCAATTAGTTTTACTTTTTAAATATCATAATGAATTCCTAGCCTTGAACACAATTAATAGACTTTAACCCGTTGCAAATATTAGTTTTTTAAAAGTTGAAATTGTGCCATTTTTGGCCAGTAGAAACTGCCTAAATTGAAGTTCTGACTGCATCAACATGACCGTCTATGTTTCTGGTGGCTATTTTTGGTCTTTGGTATGCAAAAATTCTTACATGTTCATCTCTTACATTTTCTGGTTTCTTTTAAATGGAAATGGTATTTCAAGAACACACTCCGGATTTAAGAGATGTCTGCTCTTAGGCTGGCCGTTGTTTCTGAAGCTCTTTAGTGGACAGAATTAGGAATCTATTAATATATAATATCTTTTTTAGGAAATTTGAGTAATTATGAATAAATGATAAACTCATAAAAACTTATGGCTAATATTATGATGAGAGAATATTCAGAGGTAAAATACACTGTAGTTTTACATTACCAAAAATGTATTAAAGATACAATAATTTCAAATGATAACTAAACAAAAACAACTTTATGCTAACTAACATATTAAAAATATACTTGAAACTAATGACTCATTCAAGAAAAATTATATAATCTAATTAGATTAATACTTAAGTAAAGAATTGATGTCTAAATATGCTCTAATTTTAGGTGATTTTGCTTTTAATTTTTAAAGGAGCAAATAATTTCCATGCCATTTAATCTGTTATAGAGAAGAGAAAAATATTAAAGCCTTCCTATTTCTAAAGATGAAATATTTATGAATTCCTACTGATATTTCCAAGTCAAAAACAGAACTACAGGATTATTTATTGACCCTGTTTTGTATTATATTTGTATCTACTTTCGTTTACACTGGGAATCTTGAATTGCAAGGACCAAGGAGGGTAATAACATATATTATCACTTACTTTAACCTGCAACAGACACACTACTGTCTCAAAATAACAATAACACATCCAAAAAATTATTGATCATTTTAAATATGTTTTCCCATTTTTCTCCCTCATCTTTTTTAATGGTTATACCATGTCTACCTTCTGTGAGCATGTAGCCATTTCATACTATACTCTGTTCTGTTTGGCACTCATTTAGTCTTCAGTTCAGTTCAGTTCATTTCAGTTCAGTTCAGTTCAGTTCAGTTCAGAGGGCTTCCCCAGTGGTGCAGAAGTTAAAGCATCTACCTGCAATGTGGGAGACCTGGGTTCGATCTCTGGGTCGGGAAGATCCCCTGGAGAAAGAAATGGCAACCCACTCCAGTACTCTTGCCTGGAGAATCCCATGGATGGAGGAGCTTGGTGGGCTAGAGTCCATGGGTCACAAAGAGTCGGACACGACTGAGGGACTTCATTTTCTTCACTTTCACTTTCAGTTCAGTTCAGTCGCTTAGTCGTGTCTAACTCTTTGCGACCCCATGAATCGCAGCACGCCAGGCCTCCCTGTTCCATCACCAACTCCCAGAGTTCACTCAGACTCACGTCCATCGAGTCAGTGATGCCATCCAGCCATCTCATCCTCTGTCGTCCCCTTCTCCTCCTGATCCCTATCCTTCCCAGCATCAGAATCTTTTCCAATGAGTCAACTCTTCGCATGAGGTGGCCAAAGTACTGGAGTTTCAGCTTTAGCATAATTCCTTTCAAAGAACCCAGGACTGATCTCCCTTAGAATGGACTGGTTGGATCTCCTTGCAGTCCAAGGGACTCTCAAGAGTCTTCTCCAACATCACAGTTCAAAAGCATCAATTCTTCGGTGCTCAGCTTTCTTTACAGTCCAACTCTCACATCCATACATGACCACTGGAAAAACCATAGCCTTGACTAGATGGACCTTTATTGGCAAAGTAATGTCTCTGGTTTTCAATATGCTATCTAGGTTGGTCATAACTTTCCTTCCAATGAGTAAACATCTTTTAATTTCCTGGCTACAATCACTATCTGCAGTGATTTTGGAGATGTACAGTTAATTATATTTTAATGCTCACTCTGGTATTACATTGATGCTTCTCTAGCTACTTTGGTGTCTGAAGCTTCTTCTCTAGTAGATTCCTCGGGAAGAGTTCATGAGACTAAAACAGTTCTTGCATCCTGTTAAGTGGTTGTCTATTTATACTCAAGTCAAGTTTTCAGGATGTAAAATCTTTGGCTCACTTTTTCTTTCCTTGAGTATCTTAAATATTATTCCATTTTCTCTTGACTTAAGTATGATTGCCTTAAAGTCTAATACAATTTTATTTCCCTTATAAGGCAAGTGCCTAAAATATTTTTTTTCTGTTTCTTTCAAATCTGGTGATATTACCAAACTACTTCTTCATGTTAGCAATTGTAGGGTAATATTTTCATATCTGCTATATGCTATGTCATATATAATTTAAATTTTTATTTCAACTAAGCTTTCTAAGTTACAGTTTTAGTATTTGTTTTGCACCTGATCATCTATATGTAGGAATTTTTTGCCTGCTTTCAACTTTTTATTGAATTATTTTTTCCATGTTGATTTTTGATTTATTAAACTTTTTACTCCTGTTCTCCTTAGGCATTATTTATTATATTTTAAGCTATTGTTTCTTCTAGTTTGGTTTTCATTTCTTAAATATACATTTGTTCTTTATTGTTTTCTCTGGGTTCTGTCACTTCACTTCTGAATTATTGCATTTCTAATTTTTGTTGCTTTTCTGTATCATGTAATATTAATACTATAATTTACTCTGAAATAGAAGATTACAGTGTTTATCTGTTCTTTGGGGGTCTCTTCCTAGTACCTTTTCATTTTTGGTTGAGATTTTACTCTGGTTTTTAATTTTCTTTCATCTTATATCAACTTTGTATTAATTTGATCTTAATACTTATCTGTTGATTGCTATATGAATTTAGTTTTCATATACTCTTAAAAGGAGGCATAGTTAAGAGTGACTTTTCCTGGCACAGAGATCTTTGAGCTCTGGCTTTCTTAAATAATATTCATATTTTTAAAACTGTGTTTGTAGCTTTGTTTTTTTCTTGATTTTCTTCAGATTTTGACATTATCTATGCCTTTGAAGGGGCTTCCCAGGTGGCATTAGTGGTAAAGAACTAACCTGCTAATGCAGGAGACATAAGAGACTCGATCTCTGGGTCGGGAAGATCCCCTGTAGAAGGGAACGGCTACCCACTCCAATATTCCTGCCTGGAGGACAGAGGAACCTGACCAGCTACCATCCATAGTGTTACAAAGAGTTGGACGTGATTGAGTGACTGACACTTTCACTTTTCCGGGAGGCTAGTGTGGCTGCTGATAAAGTGAGGAGGAGGAACATCAGAGAGGGAGTGGGAAGAGAGAAGGTGGGGCTTTGTAGGCTATTGTCCAGTTTTTATCTTTTACACTGAATCAGATGGGAAAGTTTTAAGCAGTACACTGACATGATTCAAGATTTTATTGTAGCAGGATCACTTTGGTTGCTTGTTGAAAAGAAGACTGGGAGTGGACAAGCATAGACGCAGATAGATCTCTTTGAGGAAGGTATACATATGTGAAAAAAATACTGGTTCAATTTAAACTAGCCTTAAGTATAACAAAACATTTCATTCATAACGTTTTGTGGCTTGTATTCATTAATCACAATAGTCTTGATCTTCTGTCGGATGGTACATAGATACTACTGGGTTTATCAAGTGATATAGTGAATTGTTAACGTTATTTTTGTTGTATTTTTGAATATTTTTGCAGTTCAGAATTAGAATTTTTTGTCTCTGAATTATGATGCAAGTTGGTCAGAATATAGTTAGGTAAACAAGTTACATTTTACACATAGTTGGACCTAATTACAGTTTTTAAAGCTTTCCATCTTCCTGCCTAAATCCTGGTTCTTCCTAGTTGTATTTACTCTGGGTCTCTGCTTTTTGCAGTAGAGGCTTTCTGCAGGTGTTTGTACTGACTGCAAGCTCTGTATACTTGGGAAAGATTCTGTATACTTGGTTGTGGGTGAACCCAATTTTTTGTGGGCTAGTTAATTGAGGAGCCTCAAGGTCCAGAGGTCTTGTCTGTTGATCTGGTCAAGAACCTATTTGCTTTCCCAGAGTATATAAGCTTGACTGCTAGTGTTTACATAACTGAACCAGAGGTTAGAGCAGGAACTCCCAATATTTTTATGAAATGTTTCCTGAATCCCTCTGATTTTATGTGGTAACCTCGCCCTTGACAGTATCTGGCATGTCTCAAATCTGAGGTGCTCTTTTTGGCTCTCTGCAGAGAATAGAACTCTGTTCTACTGGAGGCTTTCCAGGTGGTGATAGTGGTAAAGAACCCACCTGCCAGTGCAGGAGACATACGTTCAATCCCTGGGTCAAGAAGATTCCCCTGGAGAAGGGCATGGCAACCCACTCCAGTATTCTTGCCTGGAGAATCCCATGGACAGAGGAGCCTGGTTAACTACAGTCCATGGGGGTGTTGCAAAGAGTCAGACTCAACTGAAGCGACTGAGCATGTAGCACTTCTGCTGGAGGAGGAGAGTGGTGGTCTTCCAGTTAAGGGTATCCGAGGAGCTAATTACATCCTAAACAAACTTTCAACTACTCCTTCATTTTTAAAAAAATATTGTCNAACTACAGTCCATGGGGGTGTTGCAAAGAGTCAGACTCAACTGAAGCGACTGAGCATGTAGCACTTCTGCTGGAGGAGGAGAGTGGTGGTCTTCCAGTTAAGGGTATCCGAGGAGCTAATTACATCCTAAACAAACTTTCAACTACTCCTTCATTTTTAAAAAAATATTGTCAGTTTCACCTCTGCTCCCCTCCCCTCAAGGTTGAACCATTTGAAGCTTCTGCCGTACAAATTTGGTTACGTATCAACTTTCTGTAATGCTCACCGAAGAGTCAGCTTTCCCTTGTGTTGAAAAATCACTTGCACTTATCCTTCTGCATAAATTTTGTGAGTATTCTCTTCTTTCCCATTCCCCTTGTTTTTATGACATAATTCCTTTATTTTTTTTCTCTTTAAATGTTTATTTTTTAGTTTGTTTTGCTTTACAATACTGTACTCATTTTGCCATACATTGACATAAATCAGCCATAAGTGTACCTGAGTTCCCAATCCGGACCCCCTCCCTTCCCCCCCCCTCCCCACACCATCCCTCCAGATCATTCCCACCCATCAGTCCCAAGCCTTNGGTCCACTTGACATCACATTCCAGGATGTCTGGCTCTAGATGAATGATCACACCATTGTGATTATCTGGGTCATGAAGATCTTTTTTGTATAATTCTTCTGTGTATTCTCGCCACCTCTTCTTAATATCTTCTGCTTCTGTTAGGTCCATATCATTTTTGTCCTTTATTGAGCCCATGTTTGTATGAAATGTTCCCTTGGTATCTCTAACTTTCTTGAAAAGATCTCTGGTCTTTCCCATTCTATTGTTTTCCTCTATTTGCACTGATCACTGAGGAAGGCTTTCTTATCTCTCCTTGCTATTCTTTGGAACTCTGCATTCAAGTGGGTATATCTTTCCTTTTCTCCTTTGCTATTAATTTCTCTTCTTTTCACAGCTATTTGTAAGTCCTCCTCAGACAGCCTTTTTGCTTTTTAGCGTTTCTTTTTTGGGGGGATGGTCTTGATCACTATCTCCTGTATAAGCCACTTCAAATAACTGTGTGCCCAACTTTTGCTAAAAAGTAATTTCTTCAGTGTCATAATTCCCTTTGCTTCATGTGATTTTTAAGAGAAGAACTGACAAGATCTGATTCTAAAAAGCTATCATACAACTTTTGTGACCAAAGCACTTGACCTCAACTTCATAGTAAGAAATTGTGAGTGATGATGGATTGTACAAATCACATTCAAAATCACCAAATCCCCTCTAAATATTCATACATTGCAGTGTAGTCCTATGAAAGAGTTACTGACTAATGATTAGCAAATTTTTAAAAACTTTTAAGTGATGTCCTAAATTTAATCTTCCATTCGTGGTCAAGAACATTTTTTGTATGTAATTTACCTTTGAGTGTATTATTTAATTTTAGTACTTAGAAAATAGCTTGTATGTATGATCCAGAGGACTTGTTATGAACTGAATGTTTATATCTCCTTAAAATTTATATGCTGAAATCATAACATTCAGTATGATGGTGTTAGATTTGGGGAACTTTGGGAGCCCTTGTGAATGGGACTAGTGCCCCTGTATGAAGAGACACCAGAGCTTGCTTCCTTTCTCATGCTATCTCTCCCCTCTTCCATGTGAGGATACAACAAAAAAATGGTCACCAGTAAAATGGATAGGGCTTCCCAGGTGGCACTGGTGATAAAGAACCTGCCTGCCACTGCAAAAGATGTAAGAGACATGAGTTTGACCCCTGGGTTGGGAAGATGCCCTGGAGAAGAGCATGGCAATCTACTCCAGTATTCTTGCCTGGAGAATCCCATGGACAGAGCAACCTGGTGGGCTACAGTCCACAGCGTCACAAAGATTCAGACCCAATCTGCCAACACCTTAATCATGGACTTACCAGCCTGCAGACCTGTGAGAAATAAATGTTTGCTGTTTAATCTCTTCACTCTGTAGTATTCTGTTATAGCAGCTGAAATTGATTAAGAGTATGAAATAGCAAATGGTGAATCTTGTAATCTGTTTACAAGCCTTTTTATTCTTACTGCTTGATTTGGTACAAGTTGACTTTTAGTTCTATGAAATGTTTATTTAAAAATAAAAAGTTGGCTAAAATTGCTCTGTTGAGTCAAATGACTAATGACATTGATAAAAATATTCTTAAAATAGTGTAGTATTCAGTGTAAAGAACAGACTTTTGGACTCTGTGGGAGAGGGAGAGGGTGGGATGATTTGGGAGAATGGCATTGAAACATGTATACTATCATGCAAGTAATGAATCACTAGTCTAGGTTCGATACAGGATACAGGATGCTTGGGGCTGGTGCACTGGGATGACCCAGAGAGATGATATGGGGAGGGTGTTGGGAGGGGTTCCAGGGTTGGGAACTCATGTACACCTGTGGTGGATTCATGTTAATGTATGGCAATACCAATACAGTATTGTAAAGTAAAAAAAAATAATAATAAAAATAAAACAGTGTTCAGTTCAGTTCAGTTGCTCTGTCGTGTCCGACTCTTTGGAACCCCATGAATCGCAGCACACCAGGCCTCCCTGTCCGTCACCAACTCCTGGAGTTCACTCAGACTCATGTCCATCGAGTCAGTGATGCCATCTAGCATCCCCTGGTCATCATCTTTGGTCATCCCCTTCTCCTCTTGCCCCCAATCCTTCCCAGCATCAAAGTCTTTTCCAGTGAGTCAACTCTTCGCATGAAGTGGCCAAAGTACTGATGTTTCAGCTTTAGCGTCATTCCTTCCAAAGAAATCCCAGGGCTGATCTCCTTCAGAATGGACTGGTTGGATCTCCTTGCAGTCCAAGGGACTCTCCAGAGTCTTCTCCAACACCACAGTTCAAAAGCATCAATTCTTCGGCGCTCAGCCTTCTTCACAGTCCAACTCTCACATACATGACTACTGGAAAGTAGTATTATAATTAAAGGGAGGCATAGAGACGTAGTCAGACAGAGCACCTGGATTCAATTCAATTCAGCTCCATCATTTACTGTATGACCTTGGTAAATTAATTAACCTCTCTGAGTTCAATTTCCTCATTTGAACATGAGGATAATAATAACTATCTCTTGTGTTGTTAAGATGTGTGAGATAAGAAATATCAGTGCATGATAGCTCTTTTGGGCTTTGTGATTCACATCAGTGACAGAGATCTTGGCTTGACATTCTTTGCACTTTTTAACCATGGTGACATAGACCCTGTGGACACTGGATCCTTTATTTTCCAGGTTTTTGAATGCCTTTCTAGATATTAAGGTATCATTGTGGATGCTGGTGATGTAGCAGTGAAGCATAATATCAGCATTTATAGACTTCTAGTACTATATCTTGGAGAAGGTGATGGCACCCCACTTCAGTACTCTTGCCTGGAAAATCCCATGGACAGAGAAGCCTGGTAGGCTGTGGTCCATGGGGTCGCGAAGAGTTGGACACAACCGAGCCACTTCTCTTTCACTTTTCACTTTCATGCATTGGAGAAAGAAATGGCAACCCACTCCAGTGTTCTTGCGTGGAGAATCCCAGGGATGGGGGAGCCTGGTGGGCTGCTGTCTATGGGGTCACACAGAGTCGGACACGACTGAAGTGACTTAGCAGCAACAGCAATACTATATCTATTGGAGCTTTTCTTGTAAAATGTTCTTAAATAAAAAAAGATATATTAATTGACCCATGTAATTGAAAATCTGAAATTCATGCACACCTGGATGTGGACCCTCATGGTATACGATTAGGTTTCTCATTCCCCCATTTTTTCAGCTTTTCTTTCTATTAAATTGACTTCATTCATAGTCTAGCTCTACATGATTGAAAAGATCATGCCAGCAGTATAAAGCTTCTGAGTTCTTATATGTAGTAACCTTAGAGGTTCCTCATAGGTGGCCTCTGATTGGCCCTCCTCAGGCCCTGTAGTTTCTTTGAAACCATTTCTGGGAAATTTAGTATTTTGGATGATTTGTTCTGGGTATGGCCCCTTCCCTGTACCCAGAAATGCAAAGGAGAAGATAGGAGTTTAAGGACTGTTTCCACTTCAGCCTCATGAAATGAATTTTCAGTAGGAAAGCAGGCTTATTGTTGGAGAAAACTTAAGATAAACTGTCAAGCTATTACAGTTTAGTTTAAGTTTTAAACTATGTGTATCAAAGTTAGGCAGTGTGGGTTGATAGAATAATTTATTTATATTAGGACTCAGACTCCTCATGCTAATTTGCAGTTGTCAGTGGAGTTCTAATTATACTTTTGTTCTAAAATACCAAGGCTATCTTTTTAAATTCAAGATTGAAGAAAGTAGTCAGATGGACATTAAATTTGTGGAGGAAGGAAGATGATGAAAAATGAATGTTAGTCTTAGACTAATTCATCAGTGAAATTGCTCTTTGTTGGGATCATTATTTTCATAAATCAACATGGTTTCTAGAAATGTTTATTGAATGTACCTTTTATATGTGTGGTTTCTTGGAAGATATCTGAGCTTGGCTATCTGTGTTGAATAATTAAAATTGTGTGACTTTAAATAACTCAGTGTCTCTGGGCCTTTGATTTATCATCTGTAAAACGTACTTCACTATTCATTAATTCATTTAGCATATATCTTGGTTACCTATTTTCTATCTGGATCTGGATGTGCAGGGCATAAAGCAAAAAAAAAAAAAAAAAAAAAAAAAAA